>WAAF01019132.1:0-165749 GCA_013400475.1 Tricholaema leucomelas | reverse complement strand
TACATTTGGCCTTGTTAAACGTCATGAGGTTGGCCTGGGCCCACCTCTCCAGCCTGTCCAGGTCCCTCTGGATGGCATCCCTGCCCTCCAGCAAGTCAGCTGCGCCACACAGCTTGGTGTCATCTGCAAACTTGCTGAGGGTGCACTCAATTCCTCTGTCCATCTACTCCAACCTCCCCACCATGGGCACAGATGCCTCTCAACTAGACTCAGCTGATCAAGGCCTCATCTAGTCTGGCCTTAAACATCTCCAGTGAGAAGGTGTCCACAACTACTCTGGATAACCTGTTCCAGAGTCTCACCACCTCATACTGAAGAACTTCTTCTTAAGACCCAGTCTAACCCTACTCTCCCTCAGCTTAAAACCATTCCCCCTTACTTTGTCTCTAAACACCTTTTTGGAAAGTCCCTCTGCAGCCTTCCTGTAGGATCTCTTCAAGAATTGGAAGGCTGCTCTGAGGTCCCCCTGGAGCATTCTTTTCTCCAGGCTGAACAGCCTTAGCTCCCTCATAGCAGAGGTACCCCAGCCCTTGGATCATCCTTGTGGCCCCGCTCTGGACTTGCTCCAACAGCTCTGTGTCTTTCTTATGCTGAGGACATCAGAACTGGTGGGGTCTCACAAGAGCTGGGTAAAGGGGCAGAATCCACTCTCTTCAACTGCATCCTCTTGATGCAGGCCAAGATACAGGCTCATCTCCCAAGGAAGCAGTTGTTCCCCCTACATTGGACAGTTTCAAGACTCAGCTTGCCAGGGTACTGGACCAGCTCATTTCAACTACACCATCACCTAGAAAGGTTGGACCTGTCCTTGGGGTCCCTTCAAAACAGGCATTCTGGAGTTCTGTGATTCTGTTTTTCACCTGATTCTCTCCCAGGTCTGCAGCAGGGGGTGGCAAGATGGAAGAATACACCAGCATCAGGTACTCATTGAGCATCTGCATTTCCAGATGGCTCCACTAATGGAGAAGGACCCAGAGTCACAGCTTGGAGAGCTTGGGAAGCCTCACAATGCTTGGTACATTACCACCTAATGACTTCGAGATGCCTCATCTCTAATTATTAGTCTCCTTAAAGATGATGATATCCTGAGGCACAAGGAATTACAGCCCTTTGTCTCTGTCATTTCAGTCAGCTTCTTCTTGGAAATAGCCATCAGGGCATCTTCTCTAACCAAGGAACAGAGCAGCTGGTTTGGGTGAGAAGTGACCTTTCAAGGTCATCCAGTCCAACCCCTCTGCAGTCAGCAGGGACATCTGCAACTAGAGCAGGTTGCTCAGAGCACAACCTGAAATGGCTTCAGGAATGAGGCATCTACCATCTCTCTGGGCAACCTGGGACAGGGTTTCACCACCTTCACAATGATTATTTTCTTCCTAATTGCTGATATCAATCTCCCTCTTTGAGTTCAAACCATCAGCCTTTGTCCTGACACAACAGGCCCTGCTCTGTCTCCACGTTTCTTCTTGGCCTGTTGAAGTCCTGAAAGGCCACCAGAAAGTCTCCCTGGAGCCTTCTTTTCTCCAGGCTGAATAACCCAAAATCTCCCAACCTAGCCTCACAGCAAGGGTTTTATGATTTTCACTGCCTCCTCTGGACCTTCTCCAACAGGTCTTTTTTCTTTCCTGTGCTGAGATTCTTCATCTGCTTCCTCACTTGCAATTAAGTATTTTACACCTACCACTGACCATGGCCATGGTGATCCCAAGTGAACCACAGGAGGAAAAGCTTCCAAATCTTTGCAGATTTACCACTTAGCACTTGTGTGGTCAAAAACTTGACCATGCAGCTCAACACTAGAAGCAGAGAGACATAGTTTGGTCAGGGAGGCTGTGGATGCCTCCTCCTTGGAGGTGTTTAAGTCCAGCTTAGATGAGGCCTTGAGCAACTTGGTCTAGTGGAAGGTGTCCCTGCCCATGGCAGGGGGTTGGAACTAGATGTTCCAGGGGGTTGGACTAAAGTCCCTTCCAATCTAAACCATTCTGTGAACCAATTAATAGTCTGTAAGGATACCAGGGTTAAAATGAGGCATTTTAGTCCTGTCTAGTCCAGCACTGGTAAGAAGGACTGTCCTGTCCTGCCAACAGTCATTACAGAATGGCTTAGCTTGTAAGGGACCTTAGATCATCTACTCCAACCTCCCTCCAATGGGCAGGGACACCCCCAGCAAGGAGACATCCACAAACTCCCTGGACAACCCATTTCAGAGTCTCACCACCTGAAGAACTGCTTCCTAAGATCCAGTCTAAACCTGCTCCCTCTCTCAGCTTAAAACCATTCCTCTTGTCCTGTTGCTAGACACCCTTATGGAAAGTCCCTCTGCTGCCTTTCTCAGCAGAGGTGCCCCTTAGAAGAACTCTTCCCACCGTCCTCACCAATGGGCTGCTCTTGCCAGGCTTTTGGGATGGCCTGTAGTAAATGGTGAAAAAGTACTATTGCCAGAAGAGATTTCATGAAGAAGTTGAAGTCTTTCAAGATACTTACTCATGCACCTCAGTCCGCTCTGCAGTCCGGCACCATCAGCGTACATATATTTAATTGTTAGTCTTTGTCACTTATGTTCCCTACCCTCTAAATGTTACTCTCTCAGGAACTGAGAGAAGACCCTTCCTAAGTGTTCCCAAGTTTGGGGGTAATAGCCCTCAACCTCCACATGAAAAAAGCAAACCACCAAACCTTTTGGACTTTGGCATCTCAGAATCACAGAACGTTTTTAATTGGAAAAGCCCTCTAAGATCATCGAGTCCAACCATCAAACCAACACCACCATGGTCATCAAACCATGGCCCAAGATGCCATGTCCAGCTGATGGAAGTGGAGCTGTTCAGCCTGGAGAAAAGGAGGCTGAGGAGAGACCTTCTGGCTCTCTACAACTCCCTGAAAGGAGGCTGGAGCCAGGTGGGGGTCGGTCTCTTCTCCCAAAGAACAAGTGGCAGGACAAGAAGAAATGGCCTCAAGTTGCCCCAGGGGAGGTCTAGGTTGGACATGAGGAACAATTTCTTCCCCTTGAGGATTGTCAAGGCCTGGCCCAGGCTGCCCAGGGCAGCAGTGGAGTCTCCATCCCTGGACATGTTTCAAAGCTGTAGAGATGTGGTGCTGAAGGACATGGTTTAGCGGTGACCTGGCAGTGCTTGGGTAATGGTTGGAACTTGATGATTTGAGAGGTGTCTTCCACCCAAAACAAGTCCATGCTTCCATGACTCATAGAATCATTAGATGATCCCTAAGGTCCCTTCCAACCTAGGCCATTCTTTGAAGAGTACTTCTGCCACCTGCACAAGAGTAATCCCAGCTGGCGGGGCTGACAAAGCCAGAGCAACCACCATTCAAATGCTGACACTTCCTCACACTCCCAAAGAGCAGCTTGAGAGACACACTCCCAGTCTCAGGTAAGCACAGGCCCAGTTGTTCTTCTAAGAAGGCTCCTCACACAGCACTGCTGCCTCCTCACACTCCTTTCTCCCAGGAGCCTGCTTATGGCATCTTCTTACAGGAAATATTTGCTGCAAGCGAAGCGCAGTGCATTTGTTTCCTTGGAAACAAACCCTTTCAACCTCCACCAAACACAATCCTAAGGAGAGGAAAACTCAGTAATTAGGCCCAAGGTCTGGCTATTTTTAGGCAGCAAGATGTTAAACCACAACTGGCTTTTTTAGCAAGAGGGCACAATCAAAACGAGCTGCTCTCAATTATGGGAGCAGGGAGGCTTCACACCAACCAAAACAATAAACCCACTGAATCAGGCTAGGAAATATGATTGCCACTGAAAAGGAGTTGGGAGATTTCGATTGAGCTCCACACCAGGGTTCAAAGAAAATCTTGAAGTGACAGAAATGAAACAATCAAGAAGGGATGTTTATTCATGTAAGAGACTTCAAAACCTCCAAGTTGCTGCTGTTAGAGGAGCCTGGAAACAACATCTCATAGATTCATAGAATGAGTTGGGTTAGAAGAGACCTCAGAGATCATCTAGTTCCAACACCCCCACCATGGGTTGGGACACCTTCCACTAGCTCAGGTTGCTCAAGGCCTCATCCAACCTGGCCTTGAACACCTCCATGGAGCAGGCATCTGCAACCTCACTGTTCCAGTGTCTCACCACCCTCACTGTCAAGAATATCTTCCTCCTCTTCAGTCTAAATATTCCCTCTTTCAGTTTCAATCCATTCCCTCTCATCCTATCATTACAAACTCTCACAAAAAGTCCCTTTCCAGCTTTCTTGTAGCCCCTTTCAGGCACTGGAGTTCCAGCATAAGGTCTGCCTAGAGCCTTCTGTTTGGCCACAAAGGCTGAAGGACCATCAGGTACCATCACCCACACATACCTTATCAGTACTGCACTCAGGTTTAAGCATGAAGCATGGTTGTGAACACCAGCTTTTAGCCAAATATGGTTTGTCCTACTGTATAAAGCTCAAGACAACTGAGCTTGGTTGATAGGCTTAGCTACAGGGCTTTTGTAGTCAGGAGTAAAATCTTTTCCCACAGCCCAGGAAGCTGCCAGATATCCACTTGTATAAGTGGGAACAGTATGACAAGAAGGCCCAAGGAAGTGATTGTCCTCCTGGACTCAGCACTGGTGAGGCCACACCTAAGTACTGGGTTCACTTTTGGGGCCATCAGTAGAAGAAGGACATTGAGCAAGCCCAGAAAGAGGCTATGAAGCTGGTGGTCCAGGGCACAGGTCTTGTGAGGAGTGGCTGTGGGACCTGGGGCTGTTTAGCCTGGAGAAAAGGAGGCTGAGAGGAGACCTTCGGGCTCTCTACAACTCCCTGAAAGGACGTTAGAGCCAGCTGGAGGTCAGTCCCTTCTCCCAACAAACAAGTGGTAGATGAGGGGAAATGGCCTTAAGTTGTGGCAGGGGAAGTTTAGGTTGGACATGAGGAACAACTTCTTCCCCAGATGGATTATCAAGCCCTGGACAGCAGTAGAATCCACATTCCTGGAGCGACTGGAAAGCCATGGAGATGTGGTGCTGAGAGACATGGTTTAGTGGTGACCTGGCAGTGCTGAGTTAATGGTTGGACTCCATGATCTCAAAGGGCTCTTCCAGCCTTAATGATCCTATTCTATGACACAACTGACCAGAAGGCAGAGCACAGAGCGGCCCAAAGACTGCACTGCTCTGGGTTCTGCCCAGCAGAAACAAAGCTGAGAACTATTTGTCACCACAGCCTCTTCAAGTGCTGCACTCCTCTCAAGCACATCCACAACATCAAAACAGCTCAGGAATCAAAATCCTGTAGGCACAAAGAGTAGGAAAACAGAGACAGAAATATAGATGTGGCCTGAAGACCCTGGGTAAAGAGGAACTGGGTTATTGGGTGTAAAATATATTGTTCAGTTCTCCTCTGCTTATGATTCCTGGGTGGTTTGACTGCAGAAAGCCTCTGTGTCATTCCAGTTTAAAGGACACCACTTGAACTCTACAAATAACCATCTGAAAAGATAAATGGAAAAGAATCACCTATCTGACTCTAAAGTTGACATTGTTTTCCTAAGAAGTTTATGGACTTATGTATTCTCTAAATCCACAATTTTATACTGCTCTTTATTTCTTTGTTCCATTTTTCTCTTTATATACATTAAAGAATATATTTTTCCTGTGCACTGACAAGAACATGGCAGCCTCATCTAGCTGGAGGTGACAGCCTGATATAATTGCAGCTGTCCCTGCTCACTGCACGGAGCTTGGCCAAGAGGGCCAATGGGATCCTGAGGTGTTTTAAGAAGAGTGTGTCCAGTAGATCAAGGGAGGTTCTCCTCCCCCTCTACTCTGCCCTGGTGAGACCTCCTCTTCAGTACTGTCTTCAGTTTTGGGCTCCCCAATTTAAGAGGGACAGGGATCTGCTGGAGAAGGTCCAGCAGAGGACTACGAGGATGATGAGGGGACTGGAGCACTGCCTGAGGAGGAGAGGCTGAGAAACCTGGGGCTGTGTAGTCTGCAGAAGAGAAGACTGAGAGGGGATTTGATAAATGTTGATAAACATCTGAGGGCTGGAGGTCAGGAGGTGGGGGACAGGCTCTGCTCACTTGCTCCCTCGGATAGGACAGGGAGCAATGGATGGAAGCTGCAGCACAGGAAGTTCCACCTCAACACAAGGAGGAACTTCTTTACTGGAGGGGTCCCAGAGCACTGGCACAGGCTGCCCAGAGAGGTTGTGGAGTCTCCTTCTCTGGAGCCTTTCAAGGCCTGTCTGGATGCGTTCCTCTGTGACCTGAGCTAGATTGCATGTTCTTGCTCTGGCAGGGGCCTTGGACTCGCTGATGTCTTTGGGTGCCTTCCAACCCCTGACATCCTGTGAGCCTGTGACACAAGATGACCTTTGAGGGTCCCTTCCAACATAGTGCAACCTGTGAATCTGTGAATTCTGTTTGGGATAAGGGAACATTAAACCTAAGAGTTACCAAACTCTAACTTCATGTTTCATGCAGCAAACTGAACACGGGGGTGAAACTCTTTTCATGGAATCACAGAATTGTTCCATCTGGAAAAGACCTCCTGATGTCCAACCTCAATCTATCCTGCTTTAGTTTAAAACCATTGCCCCTCAACCTATCACCACAGGCTGTTATAAAAAGTCCCTCCCCAGTTCTCCTGTAGGCCCTTTTCAGGTCCTGGAAGTTGCTGCTGGGGTTTTCACAGCTGACCCCCACATATCGGCCACAGTCAGCAGTGAATCTGATACTCACTAACCAGGAAGTAGCTCTGACATAGGGCAACATAGAAACAAGCATTTGGGGCAGAAAACATCATTATGGGGAAAATAAGATGATGATCCTCCTTTTGAAGATCCTACTGTAGTCTACATAGAAAAGTTAGAGAGTCTACTGCTTCCAGAAGTAAGAAACCTTTTCAGATGACTCAAACTACCATAACATGCACATGAACACAGCCAACCTTGAGAGAGATCTGCTTATCTTTGTGGAGGTGAGCTGAGAGACCATCTTCTCCTCCTTCTACAGAAGCTCATCCTATTAAAGACCAGGATTTAAGTTACATTGACATTACAAATCCAGTAGGTAGGGTCAGTCTGAGCCAGGTTTCCCACCTCGTGGACTGAAGTGACTCCCTGCAGAACAAGAATGTTGTGCTTTTCTGTTTGGGTTGAGAAGAACAGATCCTCCTCTCACTCCTTCACTCAGCTGTGCTTTGTGCCTTCCTGTAGAGTTACAGAATGATTGGATCTTAAATGTCTTTACCAACAGAAATGATTCTATGATTCAAAAGAAAAGGGCTGAAAGACTCCAACAGAGCCTAAAGGCAACTCAGTGGCTTCTGCATTTTTGGTGTCTCTCTGTTATTCACACAGTGACCGAAGGACAAGGTGCCACTGCAGAATTGTTACCAGTGTTGGCACAACTGATGGCAAAAAGATATTCCAGGATGTCAGGTACATAGATTCAGCAAATCCTGAAGTCATCACAAAAAGGCCTTAGTGAAACATCTCTCTCTGCTCATCTTATAGCCCTCTGTGTATAGTGTGTTGGGATCTTACCAGCGGCAGCACAAAGTGGTGCTTAAACTTGGGTCACAACAACCCCATGAAAGCTTCAGGCTGGGGCAGAGTGGCTGGAAAGTTGCCCAGTGAAAAAGGATCTGGGTTGACAGTGGCTGAACATGAAAGCCAACAGCATCCTGGCTTAGATCAGCAATAATGTGGCCAGCACAACCAGGGGGACAATTTTCCCCCTGTACTCAGTAGTGTTGAGTCCACAACTCAAATACTGAGCTCAGTTTGGGGCCCCTCACTCCAAGAAGGACATTGAGGGGCTGAAGAGTGTCTAGAGAAGAGCAGCAAAGTTGGTGAAGGGTCTGGAGGATAGGTCTGGTGAGCAGCAGCTGAGGGAACTGGGGTTGCTCATCCTAGAGAAAAGGAGGCTGAGGGGAGACTTTCTGACTCGCTATGACTCCCTGAAAGGAGGTTGGAGCCAGGTGGGAATCTGTCTCTTCTCCCAAAGAACAAGTGACAGAGCAAGAGGAAATGGCCTCAAGTTGTCTCAAGGGAGCTTAGGTTGGACCTTGAAAGAAACTTCTTCACTGAAAGGTTGTCAAGGCGTGGAACAGGCTGCCCAGGATGGTGGGGAAGTCACCAGCCCTGGAGATGTTCAAGAAAGGTGTGGGCATGGCACTCTGGGACATGGGTTAATGGTCATGGTGGTGGTGGGCTGATGGTTGAACTCAGGGATCTTGGAGGGCTCTTCCAACCACAAAAACTCTGTGATTCTGAGATGCCTTCTAAGGTCAAGCTGTGACCATAGAGATGTTCTCATACCCTCCCAACCCCACGCTCCATGGCAGGAAGACTGAAATAGAGATTATTGCTGCAGCAAGCAGGATATTGCTCCTTCTCCCTAAAGAGCAAGGCAGACATTAAATTGTCTCTGTTCTGAAAGCAACAAACACACCAGTAGAAAACTAAGAGATGGATCTGGTCCCCTAAATGAGGCAACTTGTGGCTGATAAATGACACTGCTCTGACAGCTGAAGAAATGCTTCATTAGTAGCACAGCTCAGCCCCTGCAGCTGAGAAGGAAAAGATCCACTTAGAGATGTGTTGGATCCTAATATCATGCCTCTGTCTCCCCATCTCCTCCTAAGCAATGGTTGCATGCTGCTCTGCATGCTGCAAAGAGCCAGCCTACCTGCTGAGACAGAAAACTGTCCCAGTTGTCACAGAAAAAAACATGTCCTGGGAAGCAGCTGGTGTGAGAACTACCTTGTTTTGAGTGATGAGAAGCAGAGCCTCCTAATGTTCTTGATCTCTGCTATCTCTACAGTATGGCCACTTCTGTTCTGCAACAGAGGACTTAACATTATAGGTGACAGAGAAGGCAGGTCAGGTTGTATGCCAAGCAAAGTCATCAGTATGCATAAATGTAGTGCAGGGCAATACGGACCTGGGACCAAGCATGAGCAACAGGACCAGCCTGTGCCAAGAAGATTAAGCTTTGCCCTGCCACAAGTGGTGACATCATAGCTGCAGGGCTGTGTCCAGCTCAGAGACCTCACTTCAAGAACTGGAGAGAATATGACAGAAAATAGCAAAAAGAAAATGGCAGATGGAGAGGATTCTGCCCCTCTGCTGGAGCAGCTCTGGAGTGCTCAGCACAGCACAGACCTCAATGCTGTAGGTCCAGAGGAGGCCACAGCAGTGATGCTCCCAGACTGAGAGAGCTGGGGTTGTTCAACCTGCAGAAAGCTTCAGGGAGACACTCTGGTGGCCTCTTAGGACCTCAAGGGGCCAACAAAAAGCTGGAGACAGACTCCTAAGCAGTGACTGTTGTGACAGGACAAGAGGTGAAGGTGTGAATTAAAAAAGGGAGAAAAAAGAAACGTTTAACACTGAGAGCGGTGAGACCCTGACCCAGGTTGCCCAGAGAGGTGAGACGTGCCCCATCTCTAGAATCATTCCAGGTCAGGTTGTGTGGGAAGACTTTAGAGCAGCCTTCCAGTACCTGAAAGGGGCCTCCAAGAAAAGTGTAGAGGGACTTTTTTACAAGGGTTGGTACTGACAGGATGAGAGGGAGTTGATTTAAGCTGGAAGAGGGCAGATTTAGGCTGGAGATTAGGAAGAAATTCTTGAGACTGAGGGTCTTGAGACACTGGCACAGGTTGCCCAGGGAGGTCATGGATGCCCCCTCCCTGGCTGAAGGTCCTGAGCAACCTGGGCTGGTGGGAAGTGTCCCTGCCCATGGCAGGAACTAGATGATGTCTGAGATTCCTTCCAATCCAAAACATTCTTTGATTCTATATTGGTGCATTTAAAGGTAAGAATTGGAAAAGACCATTCCTAGGCCAGTGATATTTTTGTTTGGTTGGTTGGTTTGGGTTTGGGTTTTTTTGCTTTGTTTAATTTATTGAAGAGTAACTAAAACTGTTATATTTGGTATCAGCCCAAAATTGTATCTAGTTAATGGAATCAGAAACAAACAAGCTGAATGTCATTTCTGCTAAGGAAAACAGGAGCAGATTGATTAATGTTTGTCTAATTGTACATGACAGGAATTCTACCAAGGGGGCTTCAAGCGACACGCAGGAGGCTGAGCAGGTTATTAATCTCCCAGTAGCCCCTCCATGGGATTTCAGCTTTGCATGAATAATTCATCTTGTTGAAAAAAACAAACCCAAACAGACCAAGATCTATTTTATTGCAAATTTTCGTTATGAATCTTCTGCCTCCCTGAGAAACTAAAGGGTAATTTTATTGTGCATTCAGCTCTGTTCTTCCCGTGGCACAGCAATGTTTAACTCTTTGTCTGAGGGAGGTCAATCTGTCACATTGACTTAGCAATGAGATCCTGCCAGAGGAACTAGAAAGATGACCCCAAAAGAGTGACAAATTAGAGACCAGTCTAGCAGCAACAGGTAGGACAGCTGGCTGCAGGTAACCACTAAGATAAACTCATATTTTACTAACAAATAATTAAACACAGAATGGTTTTGGTTGGAAAAGACCTTTAAGGTCACTGAGTCCAACCATTCTCTTAACTCTGCCAAGGCTGGTGCTAAACCATGTCCCTCAGCACCACATCTCTGCCTCTTTTCATCACCTCCAGGGATGGGGATTCAACCACCTCCCTGAGGAGACTGTTCCAGTGTTTGAGAACCTTTTCACTTAAGAAGTTTCTTCTAATGTCCAACCTGGCAGCCTCTCACATTAAAGATCAACATGCGAATCCCATGGAATTCGGCAGCTACCCATTCTTGGGATAGAGACCCAGTTTCCTAGCCTGGAGCTGCAGACCCACTTGTCAGCCTAGCATCCCTGGTCCATAAAGAGGTCACAGAATCCCATAATCCCAGCATGGCAGAGATTGGAAGGGAGCTCTGAAGATCATCCAGTCCAACCCCTCTGCTAAAGCAGGGGCACTCACAGCAGCTTGCCCAGGACCACAGTGGTCAGATGTGTTTAGATGCTCTCCAGAGAATTGCAGAATCTCCTGGATGGAAAAAATCTCAAGGTCGTTGAGTCCAGACATAAGGAGAGTCCACAGCCTCTCTGGGAAACCTTTCTCAGTGCTCCAGGTCCATCAAGATGTGCTTTCTTCATGGACAACCTGCACACATCTCCCCGTCAGGTGGGGAATCAAGGCCCAACTCATCTTGGGCAAGCCACAATGCCAGGCTCCAAAACCAGAATGAGCTCAGTGCATCCTAACCGGAGAATCCCTGAAAGCTAGAAAGGCAGCTCACTACAGTCACAACTTAAGGACATGAACAGGCATTTAAAGTTAAATCTTAATCCAATCTCCATCAAACAAATGCAGTAATAAAGGGTAACCTTTCTTATGTTTTGTTTGTGACAATTTGTTGGCATTACCAGTCATCATTCCAAACCTCAGGAATAGAAAAAATGGGGAAATCACACAGCAGGAAAGCATCAAAATGACAGCAGCAGCAAACAGACAACTCTTGAATATCAGACTTCTCGATCATAAAGCAGAGCTCTCTGCCACTGCAGCACAGCAATAGCAAACTAATAATTTTATGTGAATAGGAAGGTGTGAGAGAAAACAACAATTAAGCAGCAGTTCCATGCCTAGAATAAACTTCATGAGTGAAGATCAGTGCAACAGAACATCTGGAACTTCACAAGGATGGGAGCTGATGGAAGCTGTGGAGATGGTTTACTGGAGTAAAAATGAGGAGAGGCTGAGGGAGCTGGGGTTGTTTAGCCTGGAGAAGAGGGGGGGCAGGGGAGACCTCATTGCTGTCTACAACTACCTAAAAGGAGGCTGTAGCCAGGTGGGGTTGGGCTCTTCTGCCAGGCAACTGGCAATAGAACAAGGGGACACAGTCTCAAGTTGTGCAGGGCAGGTTCAGGCTGGGTAATAGGAGGAAGCTCTTCCCAGAGAGAGTGATTGGCATTGGAATGGGCTGCCCAGGGAGGTGGTGGAGTCACCATCCCTGGAGGTGTTCAAGAAAAGATGGATGGGGCACTTAGTGCCATGGTCTGGTTGATAGGATAGGGCTGGGTGACAGGTTGGATTGGATGAGCTTGGAGGTCTCTTCCAACCTGGTTGATTCTATGATTCTCTGAACCATGCTAGTATCACCTGCTTATAAAAGTCACTGAATGTCTATAGAATCATAGAATTGTTTGGGTTCAAAAAGACCTCCAAGATCATCAAGCCCAACCATCTACCCAACACCACAATGGCCAGTAGACCATGGTCCAAAGAGCCATGGCCAGAATTCTAGGGATGATTACTCTGCCACCTCCATGGGCACCTTGTTCCAATGCCTGAGCACTCTTGCAGCAAAGAAATTGTTCCTAATCTCCAACTTACACCTCCCTAGCACAATTTCAGGCCATTTCTTCTCGTTCTGTCACCTCATACTAGGGAGAAGAGACCAACCCCCACCTGGATCCAGTCTCCTGTCAGGGAGTTGTAAAGAGCAATGAGGTCTCCCCTCAGCCTCCTCAACAACCACAGTTCCCTCAGGTGTTCCTCATAGGGCCCATTCTCCAGGCTTTTCACCAGCTTCATCGCCCTTCTCTGGATATTCTGCAGCCCCTCAATGTCCTTCTTAGAGTGGGCTGGGTTGGAAGGGACCTTAAAGCCAGAGTCATAGAATGGTTTGGTTTGAAAGGGACCTTAAAGATAGAATCCTGTGATTCGAGTTGGAAGGGACCTTTCAAGCTCGTCTAGTCCAACCCCCCTGAAGTCAGCAAGGACATCTGCAACTAGAACAGGGTGCTTTAACAAGATTAGGTAAACAAGGCTGTTTAATTAGATCACCTGGTTCCAACTCCCCTGCCATAGGCAGGGTCACATCATGCCAGCCTAGCTCACTCTAAGTCCCATTCAGCCTGGATCTGAACACTTCCAGAGATGAAGCCTCCACAATGCCTCTGGGCAAACTATTCCAGTGCTTCACCACCTTCACAGTGAATAATTTCTTCCTAATATCTAATCCTAACTTCTAAGGTGTTAATGTTGGACTAGGGCTTGGTTTGCAGATGATCTCTAGAGGTGCCTTCTAACCCAAACCATTCCATCATTCTGCGATACCCAACTTTGCCTCACCAAACAAAGCGCTCTTCAAGTTGTCAGGGAACAAAGCTCTTCCGTGGTTTCTCACAGGGTTTCAACTTGAACAAGGCCAAGCTTGGTGCAGCCCTGACCAGAGGATGGATATCAGTCACAATATTCAGAAGTACAAAAAGATTTGTGTGAACAAAGGGATTTTGCCTTTCTCTCTTCCCTGCCAAGAGCTGCAGCAGGCAGCTGGACCTGAGCTCCATGTAGATGCTTGGTGGATCCACCACCCCAGGCCACAGCCTGAGCTACTGATGCCCTCTTACTTTGAAAGCACCAATTAGCAAGAACAGAATTCCTAAGGAACTTCTTTTCTGGTTCAATGACCAAGTGAGTCACATAAGGCAAGTTTAAGTTTGAGGAGGGCAGATTTAGACTGGACATTAGACAGAAATTCTTTACAGTGAGGGTGGTGAGACATTAGAACAGGTTGCCCAGGGAGGTTGTGGACGTCTCCTCCCCAGAGGTGTTCAAGGCCAGGTTGGACAAGGCTGTGAGCAACCCGGGCTAGTGGGAGGTGTCTCTGCACACAGCAGGGAGGTTGGAACTAGATCATCAAGTTCAGCCATTACTCAGCTCTACTAGGGTCACTACTGCACTATATCCTCATATAGATAAGGACATCATGAGGAAGTTCCTCATAGTGAGTGTAGTGAAATACTGCAACAGGTTGCCCCTATCCCTGCAGCCATTCAAGGTCAAAGTTGGTGGGACCCTGAGCAACATGACCACACTAAAGATGTCCCTGCTGACTGCAGGGTTGTTGGGTAAGACAATCTTTGAGGGTCCTTTCCAAGCCAATGCATTCTCTGATTCTGTGTTTACCAGATAGCAACAGAGCTCCTGCCAAGTCAGGACCTAAGGAGAGTTATGAAAAACTCCAGTCTTTATCAATGCACAGTGAAAATATGGAATCCAGTGGTTTAGTGGAAAACCATCAGTGTATACTACTTTTAGCTGAACTGAATTCCCAGCATCCTCTTGCATACTAAAGGAATCTACATCAGCATCCTTCAACTTTCCCTAATGTCCTTACTGCTCTGAAATTCACAACACTGCCTGATTATTCTGAGCATGATACTGACAACTCAGAGCTCATCTTCACATTTATTTTTCATGAGCACAGACAGATGATGTATCAAGAGTGGACCTGACTTGAGCAAGGACTCCACAATCTGAGCCAATTCAAAATGGAATCAAATTAAAGCTTACAGACCTCTGAAACAATTTCTTCTGGCTTTTACTGCTGCAGTTGGTGCCTAAATCAGTAAATTCTGAGGTCAGAACACTATGGGCTTTTACAAGAGAAGGATTCTCTCTGCAGAACCATGTTCTTTTCATCTCTGCTATTGCAACAAAAGCACAGCAGCAGAAAACATCATTAAGGAGCATAAGGCCAGGCTAATACCTGGACATTTTCAGCTCAAATCAAACTTTGATTTCTATACTCCACTGCTCTTCAGAAAGGAGCAAGGATCAATGTCCTCAGAAGTTTTAATTTCATAGAATCATAGAACAGTTTGGGTGGGAAGAGACCTTTAAAGGTCATCTAGACCAAACCCCTGGAAGTCAGCAGGGACACCTGCAGCTAGAGCAGGTTGCTGAAAGCCGTATCCAATCTGACCTGACATATTTTTACAGGTGGGGAATCTGCCACCTTTCTGGGTAACCAGACAGCACTGTTGGTGATGTTGAGCAATGCCCAGTGGTGGTCTATGACTTGATCTTCAACAGAGATAAACCAAAGAAGATTTTGGGAGAAGCATAGGGGAAGTAACAAGTTGGTACACGTCTTTAGTTCTAAGGGAATGACAGAACACAGAATGCAGTGGGTAGAACACTTCAGGAGAAGCAACAGGCAAAGCAGTGGTTGCAAAATCTCTACTTCCCAACTGCCCAGGGAACAACCACCCACTGGACTCCACTGGAGTGAGCACTCATTGCCAGAGAGCCACCAACTGCAGATGTTCATCTGATAGTCACAGCAGACAGCAAACCCATGGATGACAGCCTCCTGATTTGCCTATGCAAGCTACCTCATCAGGAAGGTCATTCTTCATATTGAGTCCCAAATGCTCTTCTACCACTTGACCTCTCTGCTGAAACCAACACCAGAATGAGCACCCACACTTGAACACATGCACAGCCATCAGTGCTAGGACCCTGGCCCAGCATCTCCTTTCAAATGACATTTTATTCTATCAGTTAATGCAATTTAGAAGACATTCATCAATATTCATCATTATGGCCCAGAACTAGTCTCATTAGATTGGGTACAGTTGCCAGCACTTGTCAGCAGCAAGATGATCAGTTTGTGTGTCCATCACAATCCCTAACAAAGCCACCAAGTGGAGAGAACAGTTAGATCCACCCTATGAAACCATTCAAAACAACCACAATACCTCAGGTTGGAAGTGTCCTCAAGGACCACCTGGTCCAATCTTCCATGGGAAAACCATGGTTTAGATAAGCTGGCTCAGAAACCTGTCCAGATGAATCTTAAATACGTATAATGGCAGGGAGAACACTGGCATGTTGGGATGCAATTTTGGGATGCAGTTTTTCTGTACTGCCTGTAAAGTGTTCAGAAGGTGACTGGTACAGTCTAAGCCACAGAAACAACAGCTGGAGATGAGCCATTTCCACCCCATCGAGTCAAGCACCAGGCAGTCTAAACATTTTAAATACAGTGTTCACTCAGAAGCCCACAGTGACATCCGCGTGGGTGTTTTAATGCTCTTGGTAAATAAAACATTCAACAGATCTCTGCTGTGCAGATGGCTGAGCAAGGCATTTGCTGATGGGAAGCTTGTGAGTCGTGGTAGGATACCACCAGGAGACGATGAGATCTGTACAAGTATCCATCCTTGTGGCTACCTGAAGGGACAGAGCTCTCAGACAAAATCATACAATCACGGAATTGCTCAGGTTGGAAGAGACCTGAAAGCTCATCGAGATCAAACATTAACCCAGCGCTGCCAGGTCTCCACTGAACCATGTCCCTCAGCTTTGAAACCCCTCCAGGGATGGGGACTCCACCACTGTCCTGGGCAGCCTGTTTGAGGCCTTGATAGACCTTTTTTGGGAAAGAAATTGTTCCTCCTATCTAACCTAAACCTCCCCTGGGGCAACCTGAGGCCATTTCATATTGTCCTATTGCTTGTTCCCTGGGAGAAGAGAGCAACTTTCCACCCAGAAGTCTCCAGTGAAAAGCTGAATTGAGTTTTTTGGTTGCATTTTAAGACCTCTTGCAGAGCTGATGTCTGGTTTCCCCTCACTGCAATCAAAAGAAATGCAAAAGAAGGAATTGGCACATATGGAATTAACACTATCAGCCTATGACTCACAAGGGGGAACTTCTTTACTGGAAGGGTCCCAGAGCACTGGCACAGGCTCCCCAGAGAGGTTGTGGAGTCTCCTTCTCTGGAGCCTTTCAAGGCCTGTCTGGATGTGTTCCTGTGTGACCTGAGCTAGATGGTGTGGTCCTGCTCTGGCAGGGGGGTTGGACTCGATGATCTTTTGGTCCCTTCCAACCCCTGACATTCTGGAGGGCTGTACCAGATGATCTTTCAATGTCCCTTCCAGCCCCTGACATTCTATGATTCATTCCATGATTCTATGCTGGGTGCTCTCTTCCAGCTCTCCTGCCCACCAAGACTACATTAGTGAGGCTTCCTGGCAAGGATGGGATTCCTTCTAGTGCTCTTGGCTACTGTGGCTAATGTAAGAAGGTAAACTAACTGCCTTGGATAAAGAGTACATGATGCAACCCCAGCATTAGGTCACTGAAGGATTCATAAGGAATACTGAGTCACTCCACCACCCTGCCTGCCACACATGCCAGCAGCTAATACAGTGTAAAAGAATCACAGAACTGCTTCAGCAAGAAAACTGCCATGATTATCGAGCCCAGCCCTCAACACTACACCACCATAGCCATAAGACCATGGCCCCAGGTGCCATGCCCACAGGTTTCTTGAATATCTCCAGAGCTGAGGACTCCACCACCAACCTGGGCAGCCTGTTCCAATGCCTGACCACTCTTGCAGAAAAGATACTGTTCCTAATCTCCAACCTAAACCTCTCCTGGAACAATTTCACGGCATCTCTTCTCATTCTACCACCTGATAGCAGAGAGAAGAGACCAACCTCCACCTGGCTACAACCTCCTTTCACAGAGGTGTAGAGAGCAATGAGGTTCCCCTCTCAGCCTCTTTTACTCCAGACTAAGCAACTCCAGTTCCTTCACCAGCTCCTCACCAGACCTGTTCTCTGGCTTCTCACTAGCTTCATTGTCCTGAACAGTTTTGGTTGGAAGAGACCTTTTGGATCATGGTAGTCCAAGGATTAACAGAGCACTGCCAGGTCACCACTAAAGCAGGTCCTTCAGCACTACATGTCCACATCTTTTAAAGCCCTCCAGGGTTGGAGACTTTGAACTAAAAAGTTGTTTGGTAAACTTACAGGCTAGGAACCATTAAAATGCTGTTGCCAAGAGCTACAGAAGTTCTTTTCACCTAGACTTCACCCCAGGTGGCAGAAAGGTGGCTTTTAAGAAGATATTAATTTCTAGGAACCAACATCTCAAATGTATTTATATCCCCTTTAGTAGAGGGAAATCTAATACAAAAGCCAAGAGGCAGCAAAAGACATTCTGATATCCTGGCTGGCAACCTCAGATAACAGCATTAAGTTTGCAGCAAAACAAAATGTTTGATGTTTCTTGTTCTTCTTCCAGCCTGATTTGCTGCAGGTTACACATTAACCTGCTGCATCCAGCCACCAGCACTGCACCGGGTGTGGGAGGCAGCAAATTAGATTGGAAAGCTCCTCTCAAAGCTGCTTGCTGCAAAACACAAAGAAATTAAAATAACAGAAATAATTAAAGAGGAGAAGATTTGGCTGTATTTTTCCATGGAGGGCTCAGTTATCACCTGAAGAAAGGACTCTCTGATGGCATTTTCCTTAAACATGAGGAGAAGCCAGAAGGTTCCATCTGAACAGGAGGAGAAACTTTGTTGTGAGGGTGCTGGAGCTCTGAAGCAGGTTGCCCAAAGAGGTTGTGGAGTCTCCTTCTCTGGAGAGCTTCCAAACCCAGCTGGACATTGTGATCTTGGGCAAGCAGGGTGATTGGACTAGATGACCTCCAGAGGTTCCTTGCAACCTCCACCATGCTGGGATTCTGGGAATTTTTGTTTGGAAAGATCCTCTAAATAATTCCACTTTCTTACAGTAGATGGCAATTTTAATATAAAACTTACCTTCAGATTGTAAGAAGAACAGTTTTGTGTTCAAAAAATGAGTAGACGTGGCACTCAGGGACATGGTTCAGTGGTCATGGAGGTGTTGGGTAGAAGGCTGCATTTAGATGATACCAGAAGTCTCTGCCAACCTTAAAGATTCTATGAGTAATGTATTCTTTATCTTGAGTTTTATGAGTAAGGTGAAACTATTGGGATTTCTTCTGCTTTGCATCCCAGATTTCAGTTAGAAGCAAAAGAGGGACATGTTATTCCATAGTCCAGGGGTTCCAGGACACCATGAAACACCTTGGTTGGAGGAAAGAAACTGCAAGAATCCTACCTGAATGGATTGGTATGGAAATTAATCAACTGTTTGGCTATTTTTAACCAAGATCACACCAAAATCATTGCTACTGAAACCTTGCACTTGACACACATCTAATGGAAAGGTCTGCAACAAGGACTGAAGATGGTTGGAGCTGAGATAGAGAACATGCACTATATGGACATGGAGTGGTGATCAATGGTGCTAGGTCCAGCTGGAAAGCTGTAACCACTGAAATCCCCTAAGGATCAGCACTGGGGCCAGTCCTGTTCAACATCTTCATCAATGACACTGATGAGGGCACAGACAGACAGAGTCTGCTCAGCAAGTTTGCTGATGACACCAAGCTGGGAGGCTTGGCTGATACAGCTGAAGGCTGTGCAGCCATCCAGCAAGACCTGGACAGACAGAGCTGGGCACAGAGGAACCAAATGAGGTTCAACAAGGACAAGTGCAGAGTCCTGCACCTGGGGAGGAATAATAAACTGCACCAGTACAGGTTGTGAGGTGATCTGCTGGAGAGCAGCCCTGTGGAGAGGGACCTGGGAGTGCTGCTGGATAACATCCATGGCAGAGCAATGGGCCCTTGTGGCCAAAAAGGCCAATGAGATCTTGGGGTGTATTAGGAAGAGTGTGTCCAGCAGATCAAGGGAGGTTCTCCTTCCCCTCTACTCTGCCCTGGTGAGACCTCATTGTAAAAACTGCAGTCAGTTTTGGGCTCCCCAGTTCAAGAGGGGCAGGGATCTGCTGGAGAGAGTCCAGTGGAGAGCTACAAGGATGATTAGGGGACTGGAGGGTACTGTCTGATGAGGAGAGGCTGAGGGACCTGGGGCTTGTTAGTCTGGAGAAGACTGAGACAGGACTTAATAAATGTTTATAAATATCTGAGGGCTGGGGGTCAGGAGGTGGGGGACAGGCTCTGCTCACTTGCTTGCTGGGGTAGGACAAGGAGCAATGGATGGAAGCTGCAGCACAGGAGGTTCCACCTCAACACAAGGGGGAACTTTAAGGGTCCCAGAGCACTAGCAGAGGCTCCCCAGAGAGGTTGTGGAGTCTCCTTCTCTGGAGCTTTTCAAGGCCTGTCTGGATGTGTTCCTCTGTGATCTGTGCTAAATTGTGTGGTCCTGCTCTGGCAGGGGGGTTGGACTCAACAATCTCCTTGGGTCCCTTCCAACCTCTAATAATAATATCCTATGATCTTGTGACATCCTTATCACCTGCTTTCTGCTTCATCACCCTACTTCTTTCTTTTTCTCCGCATCTGTTCACAAGGGTCTTGTAAGACGATTTTTCGCAGCAACAATATGCAGGAACCTGCAAACATTAGCACTGCTCTCGAGTAAGAAATTGGATTACTCCATAGCTGCAAGGTATCAGCACGTGTTCCTGAGAGAGCTGAGCTGGCTAGTATGCAAGAGAGGACTCTAACCCGTCCAACCGACAGAAATCATGGACTCAGGGGGCAGTTTAGCTTGGAAGGGACCTCTGGAAGAGTTTCAGAAAAATCCCAGCATGGTGAGGGTTGGAAAGGACCTCTGGAGATTATCCAGTCCAACTCCGCTGCTAAAGCAGGGGCACCCTCAGCAGCTTGCCCAGCATCACAATGGCCAAATGGGCTTGGGAGCTTTCCAGAGGAGAGTCCACAACCTCTCTGGGCAGCCTGCTCCAGGGCTCCAGCACCCTTACAGTAAAGAAGTTTTTCTCACCCAAACCCTGCTGCAAGGAAGTAAGGGCTTTCTCTTGTCAAATTTTGAGCATCCCCAAGGCTGCTGATCCCACAGCATTTGACCACTCTCCCAGCCAAACTATTCTTTCCTTACAGCAAGTCAGAATTCCCCATGTTATAAGAAGAGGTTGGCTCTTTCTCTACACCCTCCTGTCAGACATCTAGAGGCAGGAATGAGCTCTCCCCTTCCCTTTCTCTCCCCAGGGCAGAGGGCACCCAGTTTTCTCAGCCTCTACTGACACCACGCCAACCTGCCAGTATGTCACTGAGAACCAAAGCTCAGCTTTGGGCTGGCCTCCCCCACTTCAAGGGTAGGCTGTTAAGTCAAGCTCAACTTCTTAACAAGGATCCCCCAACACTTTCCTGATGAGCTGCTTCTTACCCACTCAGTTCCCAGCCACAACTGTCAGCATTGTTACAGTAGAGTCTTAGAATCATTTTGGCTGAAAAAGATGTTTAGGATCATCAAGTCCAACCATTCTCTAACTCTACAAAGTCTGGTGCTAAACCATGTCTCTCAGCACCACTTCTCTGCTTCTTTTCAACACCTTCAGGGATGGGGATTCAACCACCTCCCTGGTGAGCCTGTTCCTGTCTTTGACAACCCTTCCAGTCAAGGAATTTCTTCTGATAGCCAGCCTAAACCTCCCCTGGTGGAACCTGAGGCCATTTCCTCTTGTCCTATCACTTGTTACTAGAAGAGATCAACCCTCACCTGGCTCCAACCTCCTTTCAGGGAACTGTAGAGACCCAGGATCACAGGATGTTAGGGGTTGGAAGGGACCCAAGGAGATCATCGAGTCCAAACCCCCTGCCAGAGCAGAACAATTCTATCTAACACAGATCACAGAGGAACACATCCAGACAGGCCTTGGAAGGCTCCAGAGAAGGAGATTCCACAACCTCTCTGGGAAGCCTATTCCAGTGCTCTGGGACCCTTACAGTAAAGAAGTTCCCCCTTGTGTTGAGGCAGAACCTCTTTTGCTGAAACTTACACCCATTGCTCCTTGTCCTATCCTAGGCAGCAGTGAGCAGAGCCTGTCCCCCCCTTCCTGGCAGCCCTCAGATACTTATAACCATTTAGCAAATCCTCTCTAAGTCTTCCTTTCTCCAGACTAAACAGCCCCAGGTCCCTCAGCCTCTCCTCATCAGCCATGCCCTCCAGTCCCCTAATCATCCTTGTAGCCCTCTGCTGGACCCTCTCCAGCAGATCCCTGTCCCTCTTCAACTGAGGAGCCCAAAACTGAACACAGTATTCAAGATGAGGTCTCACCCGGGCAGAGTAGAGGGAGAGAAGAACCTCCCTTGATCTGCTGGACACACTCTTCCTAATACACCCCAGGATCCCATTGGCCTTCTTGGCCACAAGGGCACATTGCTGTGCCATGGTTAACTTGTTAGCCACCAGGACCCCCAGGTCCCTCTCCACAGGGCTGCTCTCCAGCAGATCACCTCCCAGCCTGTACTGGTGCAGTTTATTATTCCTCCCCAGATGCAGGACTCTGCACTTGTCCTTGTTGAACTTCATCTGGTTCCTCTGTGCCCAGCTCTCAGTCTGCCCAGGTCTCTCTGGATGGCCACACAGCCTGCAGCTGGATCAGCCAAGCCTCCCAGCTTGGTGTCGTCAGCAAACTTGCTGAGCAGACACTCTGTGCCCTCATCAATGTCCTTGATGGAGATGTTGAACAGGACTGGCCCCAGCACTGATCCCTGGGGGACACCACTAGTCACAGCTTTCCGGCTGGACCTGGCACCACTGACCACCACCCTCTGAACTCTATCTTGCAACCAGTTCCTAACCCACCTCACTGCCTGCTCTTCCATCCCACACTTCCTCAGCTTGCTCACTAAAATATCACAGGAGACAATGTCAAAGGCCTTGCTAAGGTCAAGGCAGACTACATCCACTGGTTTCCCTGAATCTACCCACTCAGTCATGGCATCATAATGCTATCAGGTTAGTTAAACACGACTTCCCCTTGTTAACTCCATGCTGACTACTCTTGATAAACTTCTTCTCTTCCAAGTGCCTTGAGATGCCCTTCAACAGGAGCCTTTCCATCATTTTTCCAGGGATGGAGGTGAGGCTGACTGGTCTATAGTTTTCCTGGAGTCTCAGCCTCTTTTTTTCCAGGCTCACACTAATTAACCTAGATGCCCTTCATTGTTGTTTTCTTCTAGTTGTAGATTAAATCCCTGTTACTTCACCTTAGACTGGAATTTGGGTTTCACTCCAGAAACTCTTGTTGTTGTTCTAAAGGTCTCTCATCATTCCCATCATCTCTTTATGAACAAACAACAGACTTCTTCAAGCCTTCCCACTGCCATCAGGATTGATTTTCATCTGTACTGAAGCAGAGAGCTGATTTATGGTATCAAAATACATGCATTTTTCCTGAGGAAAGCCTGCATCATGAAAATCATCAACCTGGAAAAGCACCAATGCCTTCAGTGCCCACCCATGTTAGGAAATCCACATCCCCTGGCAGAACACCACTGCAAGAGCTTGGTTCAAAGCATGGAATTGACTCTTCTGCTACCACCACCAGCTACTTCCCAGAAGGATGGATGAATAATGCATCAAGTGTCCTGGGAAGAGGATATAGAACCATACAATTGTTTCAGGTGGGAAAGACCTCCAAGATCATTGAGTCCAACCATCCAAGTAAGACCACTGTGGACTTAAAGCATGACCCCAAGCCACATGTTTCTCAAACACCTCCAAGGATGGTGACTCCAGCACCTCCCTGGGCAGCCTCTTCCAATGCTTCTTGTTCCTACAATACAGCAAATAATGAGGTTGACCTGAAACATTAAACTGTGTGGCCATCTGAGGCGGATTTCTAATCAGACATAAAAAGTATTAGGAACAGAGAAACTTAGAAGTGGAAGAAAACTGGAGTCTCTGACTGGAGAGGTGAACATTCCAGAGAGAGGCCATAAAAGGGCAACAATAGATAAGTTCATATAATATCACTGGAGCATCCAAAGCTTATGTCTGGAAGCACAGCTTGTACCTGCCCCTTCTGCTGTGCCTGCTGCTATCTTACCCTGCTGCTGTTCTGGCTCCTGCTTCACTGCTTCACCGCCGCTCGACCCCATCTTCTCTAAGGTTATTCTGTCATAGTTTATTCTGTCTATACTGTTATCTTTACTTGAAACTGTAAAAATACAGCTTCATTTTTCTGACTTCCCAAATTCTGAGTTGCAGTGAGTTTACTCTCTCTCTGAGGCAGGTTTATAATAAGTCATTGTAAGCCATCACTCATGGCACCACTGACAGCCACACACACTCCAGGAGACATCCCTACACACACACTGTGCTGGCTGCCCTTATCTCCACATCTTCTATCACCTTCCATATACCCTTCTTCACTTTCTTTGACACCTCATCATCAGAGGAGAGCCAGACTGGGCAGTTAATGAATGTGTCTCCATGTCATGATTTGAACCATGACTCCATGTCAAAAATGTCGCATTTGAGCAGAAGTCTTTTTTTCCTCCTGCTCTTGTATCGCATCTGGAATCCTCTGTGACGTAGATAAATACCATGTCTGTATTAAAAAACACAACCAGATGGTTGGGGAGACCTTCTGGTGGCCTTTCAGAACTTCAGGGAGCCAAGAAGAAAGCTGGGGACAGACCTTTGAGATTTCTGTCCTGTTGTGACAGGACAAGGGGTGATGGTTTGAACTACAAGGGGGAGATTCAGACTGGAGACAAGAGAGAAATGTTTGACACTGGTGGTGAGACCCTGCTCCAGTTTGCCCAGAGAGGTGGTAGCTGCCCCATCCCTGGAACCTCTGTGAGTCAGGTTGTTTGGGGCTCTGAGGAACCTGTGCTACTTGCAGCTGTCCCTGCTGACTTCAGGAGGCTTGGACTGGATGATCTTTAAAGGTCCCTTCCAAGCCAAACCCTTCTATGACTCTAAAACTTGCAGCTACCGAACACCTGGGTCACTCAATATCCACACTCACCCTAACATGTGGTGCTGCTCTTCAGAAGGAAATGTGAGGAAGATAAAAGATCCTCTGGAACTAGAGAAAAGTTTTTAATTTGGAAAACCAAGCTCAACTGGTGGATGTCCAGAGACATCTCTTGTTTGACATGCACAGAATGAAAACTCTCTTCTTCCATTCATGCCAGCATTTGTTAACAAGAAAGAAAATCTGGCCAACACTCGGTCACAGGAGATGCTTCTCCTGCCTCCCTGTTTAAGGGACTGGCAAACAGAGACTCCAGCACAGCTGCCCTCATTTCTGTGTGAGAATGTGTGTGACTCATGCCTGAGCTGATGTCAGAGGGATACATATTTATTAATCTGTGCAGAAGTATGAGCCATGAGCAGTGCTAATGAGACAGGGCAAGCAAAGTTGATCCCAGTGCCTGAAGAGCTGATGGGCAAACAAGCCAAACTGCTCTGAAGCAGCAAATTAAACTCTGAGATTCAGACTTCTAATATTACTTCTAAAAATAAATGAAAGTGTTTCTTCTAGAAGAGGCATTTTGTTTGGAATCATGAATTAGAATAAATTCTTTAGCTGGAGAGGGACTTTTTTTATCAAGGCATGGAGAGACAGGACAAGGAGTGATGGCTTCAAAGTGGAAGAAGCTGGATTGAGACATTAGGAAGAAGTTCTTCTCTTTGGGGCTGGAGAGGCACTGGAACAGGTTGCCCAGAGAAGTGGTGGAGGCTCCAAGCCTGGAAGCATTCAAAGCCAGATTGGATGGGGCCTTCAGCAGCCTAGTCTATTAGGTGTCCTGGCAATGGCAGGGAGCTTGGAATTAGATAATCCTTAAGGTCCCTTCCAACCCAAATCAGTCTGTGATTCTATGATCACAGAACCACAGAAAAATTAAGGTTGGAAAAGACCTCCAAGATCATCAAGTCCACCCTTCTACCCAACATCTCCATGACCACTGGACCATGTCCCCAAGTGCCCCATCTACTGATTTTAAAACATTTGCACCTCCCTGGGCAGCCTGTTCCAATGCCTGACCACTCTTGCAGAAAAGAAATTGCTCCTCATGTCCAACCTAAACCTCTGCCTGCACAATTTTAGGCCACTTCCTCTTGCCCTGTCGGTAGCTACCAGGGAGTAAGATCCTCTATAATACAAAGGTAACACATTTTCAGTCACAAGAGCTGAACTAAACAGGCAAGGAGAAAAGCAAACCTTCAAAGGTGTTCTGGGTTGATTTGGCTGATAGCAAGGATCAGGCACAAACACTTGTCACTGTGATTTCTCCCTTACACATCACAGCTCAGTAATTCTTACTCCTTGCTCCTGCTATTTCCTCTCTACAAACCTACCCCATCTACCCTCTGGCTTTTTGTCAGGGCCACAAGAATACAGCACATAAAAAGCCAGGAATTTCTTCATAAACAGGTTTTTCCTCAACCTGCTGAACACTTCAGATTATAAAGTATGCCCTGAAAAACACTGGAAAATTAGCATAGCAGCAGTCCCCGAGGAGCAGCATTCATTTTTTCCCACGTCATCCTCCGCCGGCAGCAAGAACTCAGTGCTGATGCTGACACTGCCCATCAGGGACATGGATATATTAATGGGTTCCCTCCAGGCCATTTCTTCTATCAGATTTATAAAATCCATCCAAAAACTCGTGTAAACTGTCCAGGGTTAACAGTGTTTCATGCCACCAACTGAAAATCTGATTTACAGACTGTCAGTTGATGCAGATTTGTTTGTTCTTTCTGGATTTCAGAGGTGATTATAAGATGGGTGAGGACATGAGATGTCATAAACAGTCTGGAGCTGCTGGATTTCCTGGGCTTTCTCAGCATTCTCTTGTAGATGGAGAACATCCTGACAACTAAAATATTGTGAAAGGATGAGGGGCAATGGATTGAAGGTGGAAGAGGGCAGATTTAGACTGAGCATTAGGAAGAAATTCTTTACAGTGAAAGGGTTGCCCATTCTTTACTGGAAAGGGTTGCCCATTGAGGTGATGGATGCCCCCTCCCTGGAGGTGTCCAAAGACAGTTTTAATGGGGCCTTGTGCAACCTGGTCTATTGGATGGCATCCCTGCCCATGGAAACAGATGATCTTTAAGGTCACTTGCAACCCAAACTATTCTGCAACTCCTGAAGTAACACAAAAATAACCCCTCGACCTCCCCTGAAGCCCAAGCAGGAACTGATTCACTTAAGTTCTTCACCATGAGGGTGATGGAACAGGTTGCTTGAGGAGGCCCCATCCCTGGAGATATTAAAGGTGAGGCTAAACTGGGCTCTGGGCAACCTGGTGTAGTTGAGGATGCCTCTACTGACTGCAGAGGGGGTTGGACTGGATAACCTTCGGAGGTCCCTTCCAACCCAGACCTTTCTGTGATTCTACGATTCTAAGACATGAAAGGTTTGATTTTGAATTCCCTCAAAAGCTCCAAGTAGAGTCCCCAGCAGTGAGGGGCTCTGGGGGAGGCAGTTGGATTTTGAGCTTTTGGAACTGTTGGGGTGGAGTGGAGACAAGCAGAGGTTTGCTTTGTAGCTTGCAGGGATATCTAATAACATCTGTTTCATAAAGATGAAAGCATTTCAGCTGGAGATTAAAAACTGAAAGCCTCAGTAATAATAATGATTTTTTTAAAAGGATGTTTTCTACCTAAGGTTTCTAAATCACAGAATTCTGCTAAACCTGCTAATGCATCAATTTAATTTTTCAACAGAAACTAGGTTAATTCTCTGTATACTGCAATACTCAGCCCAGAATTATTCAGAACAGACAACATGAAGACATTTAACCCTGTAAAACACTGATTTCCAGGGGCAATGTAGCTGCAGCTAGGACAGCGACAGTTCTGCTGCACCCTCACTGGGGCTTGGGGGGCATCAAAATGATGCTCACAACATAAGGAAAGCCCAGGAATGGCAACACAGATGCATTGCACTGTCTTTCTCTGAGGGCAGAGCAGCTCCACACACTGATCTTCAGTGTGATCAGTGATGACTAAGGGCTAAAGGGTGTGGGGCGAAAGGATGGGGCCAGACTCTTCTCAGTGGTGCCCAGTGACAGGGCAAGGGGCAATAAGCACAAACTGGAACCCAGCAGGTTCCATCTGAACAGGAGGAGAAGCCTCTTTGTTGTGAGGCTGCTGGAGTCCTGGAGCAGGCTGCCCAGAGAGGCTGTGGAGTCTCCTTCTCTGGAGAGCTTCTAAACCCAGGTGGTCATCGTGATGCTGGACAAGCTGCTGTGGGTGCCCTGCTTTAGCATTTCACAGACTCGCATTATATAAGCAACATCAACAGTTCTTCACTTCTGAGGGGATGATTATTTCAGGAGCTCCATTTTCTGTGACCCTATTCAGACTTATTGTAGAATAACTCGAGAGAACAAACATGCTGAGAGTACCAGCACCACCAGATTCAACACCTGATACTGGAAAGGCTAATCCCAGAGATAACATTCCGAATTCCCAGCCTGAAGATTTTCTTTCTTCTTATCCTCATGGCTGTGGCTGGCAGAAGTACAGTTCCCTCTGCCCATGTTTTGGTATCAGGAGGAAACACATTAACATGGATCTGGAAAGGGGCAACAAGGGCTGAGCTAGTTATCTGCAGTGACAGCCACACAAATGAGCAGCAGGAATATGGAATCATGGAATTGTTTTGGCTGGAAGAGACCTTTAAGACCCTCGAGTTCAACCATTAACCCGGCACTAAACCAGGGCCCTCAGCACCACGTCTAAACATCCTACTTTTTCTTCACTGACTCACAGACTGCATCAGGTTGGAAGTGACCCTCAAAGGTCATCTTGTCCACCCCGCCCTGCAGTCAGCAGGAACACTTCCAACTAGATCAGACTGCCCAGGGCCACATTAAGTCTGACCCTGAATGCCTCCAGGGATGGAGCCTCAACCACATCTCCGGGAAATCTGTTCCAGTGTTTCACCACTTTGACTCAATAGAATAGAATAGAATAGAATAGAATAGAATAGAATAGAATAGAATAGAATAGAATAGAATAGAATAGAATAGAATAGAATCAACCAGGTTGGAAGAGACCTCCAAGATCATCCTGTCCAACCTAGCACCCAGCCCTATCCAGTCAACCAGACCATGGCACTAAGTGCCTCATCCAGTCTTTTCCTGAACACCCCCAGGGACGGTGACTCCACCACCTCCCTGGGCAGCCCATTCCAATGCCAATCACTCTCTCTGTGAAGAACTTCCTCCTAACATCCAGCCTATACTTCCCTCGGCACAACTTGAGGCTGTGTCCCCTTGTCCTGTTGCTGGTTGCCTGGGAGAAGAGACCAACCCCCACCTGGCTACAACCTCCCTTCAGGTAGTTGTAGACAGCAATGAGGTCTGCCCTGAGCCTCCTCTTCTCCAGGCTAAACAACCCCAGCTCCCTCAGCCTCTCCTCATAGGGTTTGTGTTCCAGGCCCCTCACCAGCTTTGTTGCCCTTCTCTGGACACGTTCCAGCACCTCAACATCTCTCTTGAGTTGAGGAGCCCAGAACTGGACACAGTACTCAAGGTGTGGCCTGACCAGTGTTGAGTACAGGGGAAGAATAACCTCCCTCGTCCTACTGGCCACACTGTTCCTGATACAGGCCAGGATGCCATTGGCCCTCTTGGCCACCTGGGCACACTGCTGGCTCATCTTCAGCCTACTATCCACCAGTACCCCCAGGTCCCTTTCCTCCTGGCTGCTCTCCAGCCACTCTGTCCCCAGCCTGTAGCGTTGCTTGGGGTTGTTGTGGCCAAAGTGCAGAACCCTGCACTTGGCCTTGTTAAATCTCATCCCATTGGCCTCTGCCCACCCATCCAGCCTGTCCAGGTCCCTCTGCAGGGCTCTCCTACCTTCCAACAGATCAACACCTGCTCCTAGCTTGGTGTCATCTGCAAACTTACTGATGCTGGACTCAATCCCCTCATCCAGATCATCAATAAAGATATTGAACAGGACTGGGCCCAGCACTGATCCCTGAGGAACACCACTAGTGCCAGCTGCCAACTGGATGTGGCACCATTCACCACCACTCTCTGGGCTCGGCCTTCCAGCCAGTTCCTGACCCAGCACAGAGTGAATTTGTCCAAGCCACGAGCTGCCAGTTTAGCCAGGAGCTTGTTGTGGCAGACAGTGTCAAAGGCTTTGCTGAAGTCCAGGTAGACTACATCCACAGCCTGCCCCACATTCACCTGGCAGGTAACCTGATCATAAAAGGAGATCAGGTTGGTCAGGCAGGACCTGCCCTTCCTAAACCCATGCTGGCTGGGCCTGATCCCTTGGCCATCCTGTAGGTGCTTTGTGATGGCACTCAAGATGACCTTTTCCATGACCTTGCCTGGCACTGAGGTCAGGCTGACAGCTCTGTAGTTTTCTGGCTCCTGCTTTCGACCCTTCTTGTGGATCGGTATCACATTGGCAGCTTCCAGTCTTTGGGGACCTCTCCAGTGAGCCAGGACCATTGATAAATGATGGAGAGTGGCTTGGCCAGCTCATCTGCCAGCTCTCTCACCACCCTAGGATGGATCCCATCTGGTCCCATGGACTTGTGAGGATCCAAGTGTCTCAGCAGGTCCCTTACTTCTTCCTCATGGGTTAGAGGGGGACTATACTGGACCCTGACTCCATTTGCCACTTCAGGAGTCCAGTTGTCCTGGAGACAACCTGTCCCACTATTGAAGACTGAGGCAAAGAAGGTGTTAAGCACCTCTGCCTTTTCCTCATCCTTTGTCACTATATTTCCCTCTCTATCTAATAAGGACTGGAGGTTGTCCTTGGCCCTTCTCTTGCCATTAATATATTTATTGAAACATTTTTTATTCTCTTGACAGCCATGGCCAGACTAAATTCTAAATTTCTTCCTTCTGCCCAACCTACATCTACGCTGCTCCCCTCATCCTAATCACCACAAGTTCTTCTAAACAGTCCTTCCCCAATCTTACTGTCTGTCCCCTTCAGACTTAACATGATCTAACTCCTCAGCTCAAACACATCTTATATTCCACTATGGAAAACCTTTTAGGTCATTCCCATGAAACATTTGGACACCTTCTTCTAGAAGGAACAACTCTGAAAGTGGGCTGCTGGACTCACTAATATCCTTTCTGCTCAACTCCAAGTGCTGCACCTCATGTTCCCTGGTCTCCATCACAAACTTTCATTTTTCCTGATGGAGCAGCACTGATTTTTGCATGGAATGGTTCCACTATTGGGGCATCTCCCACCTCTTTGGGCAACTTTAGCCAGGGTCTCGCCACCTTCAGAGTCAAGTGCTTCTTCCTTCTCTCCAGTCTGAATGTCTTTTACTTTAAGCCATCACCCTTTGTCTTGCCACAACAGGCCCTGCTCAAAAGTCTATCCTCAGCTTTCTGGTCAGCCAGCTTAAGTCCTGAAATGCCACAAGAAGGTCTCCTGGAACCTTCTCCAGGATGAAGAATCTCAACTCTCTCAGCCTGGCTTTACAGCAGAGGTGCTACAAGCTCCATGGCACACTCTGCTTTCAGCTATATCTCATCAACTCTTCTTTTTGATGCCAATAGTCTACTAAAACAAGGATCTGCGAAGAAAACTTGTACATGAGTCTCATCTTTCAGCTTTAAATACCTGCCTTGTCATCCTGCCACCTCTGCCCCAGACAACAGTGTTCTGTCTCTTACGAATATATATATTCTGGCAGCCCACACACGCACGTAGCTTCTGTCTTCTTCTGTGCTCATCTCTACGCCCATCTTGGCTTTCATCAGTTATTACATATTCAGCTTTTTCCTCTCTCCTCTCACTGCTCCCTTCCTCTGGCTCCATCAGATCACTCTGCTGTGTAATATCCGCTTGCTCTCCTCAGTTCCAAAATTAACCTCGCAGCCGGAACGTTTCTGGTTCTGCTCTGACGGTGGGTGCCAAGCACTATGCAGCTAACTGAAGAGCGACTACAGATTTACAACTAGATGCAGCAGAATCAGTCTCCATACGACAGGAGTTATGGATGAGGGCAAATTTAGGGTGTTGTTACCTCTGAACACTCTACCATGCCCCTCGTGGTAGGTTCAAAGGCAACTCAACCATCACCACAAGTTCTTCCTTGTTCTCACATCAAGGACAGGTAAAGCAAACTTTTGCCCTGAACACTTGTCTCCTCCAAAAAGATTTGAAGAATGAAGCTCAACATTAAGAATCATTGTTGGCCAAGCAGGCCAACAGCATTCTGGCCTGTAAAAACAATAGTGTGGCCAGCAGGACTAGGACAGTGATTGTGCACCTGTATTGGTCCCCAGTGGGGCCACACATTGAATACTGGCTTCAGTTTTGGGCCCCTCACTCCAAGAAGGACATTGAGGTGCTGAAGGAGATCCAGAGAAGGGCAACAAAGCTGGTGAAGGGTATAGAGAACAGGGCTGGGGAGGAGCAGCTGAGGGAACTGAGGTTGTTCAGCCTGGGAAAAATGAGGCTGAGGAGAGACCTTCTGGCTCTTTGCAACTCCCTGAAAGGAGGCTGGAGTCAGGTGGGGTTTGGTTTCTTCTCCCCACTATCAGGTAACAGAATGACAAGAAACGGCCTGAAATTGTGCCAGGGGAGGTTTAGGTTAGAAGTGAGGAACAATTTCTTTCCTGCCAAGAGTGGTCAGGCACAGGAACAGGCTGCCGAGGGAGGTGATGGATTCACCACCCCTGGAGGTGTTGAAGAAATGTGCGGGCATGGCACTTGGGGACATGGTTTGATGGCCATGGTGGTGTTTGGTTGATGGTTGGACTGGATGGCCTTGGAGGTCTTTTCCAAGTGAAGCAATTCTATGATTCTATGATTACTTCAATTAGCATGACATTTATTTGATGAAATGTGAAGTGCCAGCAAGGTACTGACTTATGGTACATTAAATATTGACCATCTCTGGAGTTCAGGAAGGGAACCAGACCTCCAAAAGACAGAGATCAGAAAGTAAATGTTTCTGTGGCAGAACAGACAGGACTAACATTGTGTTTGTGTGGAGCTGCTAGAAAGAACTGAGATATAAACATAATGAACAGGGCAGAGCAGAACGGGGAACAGTGTCTGGCAGGCAGGTCAGCTCTGGACTATGTTCTGTTGGACTTTAAAAGGGAGAGAGGAAAACATCACTGAATTCTAGATAAAATTACAAGAAAGGGGAAAAAATAACCTTTTAAGAGTATTTGGTTAAATATAAAAATCCATTTCTATGCAACATTTCAGGGTAAATGATTAGCTTTCCAGTTAAGAGGCACTCATTTAATCAGAAGTGAGCACCTTGACTTTATAAGGACACATCTGTCACCAGCTCAAGCTGTTGAAAGCTGCAGCACAGATTCCAGCAGTGAATGTGAGAAGAGCTCCCAGCTGGCTCCTGGACCCATTCTTCAGAAATATTAATGGGGGAAAGCCATGGTGACAGGGGCACTGCAGGTCACTTGCAAAGAAAACTGAGGTTTGCCATGACTGGTTTGTATTAGAAGCTTCTGGTGCTTTCATCTGCAGAATCTCATCTCCTGAGAGCCAGGGGATGTGAGCAGAATTTGGTGATCCCATTAGAGGGTTCATAGGATCATAGACTGATTTATGCTGGAAAGGATCTTTAAAGGTCAACCAGTCCAACCCCTCTGCAGTCAGCAGGGACAGCTGCAGCTAGAGCAGGTTGCTCAGAGCCCCAAACAACCTGACCTGCAGTGGTTCCAGGGATGGAGATCTACCATCTTTCTGGGCAACATGGGCAGGGCTCTCACCTTCCTTAGTGTCAAACATTCATAGAATCATAGAATGGTTTAGGTTGGAAGGGGCCTCAAGGATCATTTAGTTCCAACCCCAGAACAGGTCACTCAAGGCCTCATCCAACCTGGCCTTCAACACTTCCACAGAGGGAGCAGCCACAACCTCCCTGGGCAACCTGTGCCAATGTCTCATCACCCTCATTGCAAAGAACTCTTTCCTAACATCCAGTTTCAATCTCCCCTCTTCCAGTTTAAACCCATTCCCCCTCATCCTGTCATTACAAGACCTTGTCAATAGTCCCTCTCCAGCCTTCCTATAGGCCCCCTTCAGATACTGGAAAGCCACTATAAGGTCTTCTTGAAGCCTTCTCTTCTCCAGGCTGCAGAGCCCCAACTCTTGTAGCCTGTCCTCATAGCAGAGCTGCTGCAGCCCTCTGAGCATCTTCGTGGCTCTCCTCTGCACTCACTCCCAACAGTTCCATGACCTCCTTGTGTTGGGGGCTCCAGAACTGCACACAGTACTCCAGGTGGGGTCTGAGGAGAGCAGAGCAAAGGGGCAGAATCCCCTCCCTTGCCCTGCTGGCCACACTGCTCTTGATGCAGCCCAGCACACAGTTGCTGTCTGGGCTGCGCTCACACTGCCGGCTCATGTTGAGCTTTTCATCATCCCAGACCCCCAGGACCTTTTCCTGAGGGCTGCTCTCAGCCATTTCCCACCCAGCCTGGAGTTGTGCTTGGGATTATGCTGACCCATGTTCAGGACCTTACACTTGGCTTTTTTGAATGTCTTGAGGTTGGCCTGGGCCCACCTCTCCAGCCTGTCCAGGTCCCTCTGGATGGATCCCTGCCCTCCAGCAAGTCAGCTGTGCCACACAGCTTGGTGTCATCTGCAAACCCGCTGAGGGTGCACTCAATTCCTCTGTCCATATCACTGACAAAGATATTACACAGCACTGGTCCCAGCACTGACCCCTGAGGGATGTCACTTGTCACTGGTCTCCAGGTGGACATTGTGCCACTGATCTCCACTCTCTGCATGCCACCATCCAGCCAATTCCTTATCCAGCAGTGCTCCACCCATCCAGTTTGTGTTTTTCCACTTTGGTGACCAGGATGTCCTGTGGGACAGAGTCAAATGCCTTACTCAGGTCCAGCTAGATGATGTCAGTTGCCCTTCCCTTGTCCACTGATGCTGTGACTTCATCATAAAAAGCCACTGAATTTGTCAGGCATGATTTGCCCTTGGTGAAGCCATTGCTGGTTACCACCAATCACCTCTGCTTTCTTTTCCATGTGCCTTAGCAGAGCCCTCAGGAGGATCTGCTCCATGATCTTGCCAGGCACAGAGGTGAGACTGACTGGTCTGTAGTTTCCAGGGTCATCCTTTTTTCCCTTCTTGAAGATGGGTGTTATGTTTGCCCTTTTCCAGGCAGCAGGAACTTCACCAGTCTGCCAGGACCTTTCAAGTACGATGGGCAGTGGTTTACTGATGTCATCTGCCAGTTCTCTCAGGACCTGTGGGTGGACCTCGTCAGGCCCCAGGGACTTGTGCATGCTCAGATTCCTTAGGTGTTTACAAACATGATCTTCAATTACAGTGGGCAGATCTTCCTTCTCCCAGTCCATACTTTTGCCCTCTGGGACTTGGACATCGTGGTTGGAGCCCTTGCCATTGAAGACTAAGGCAAAGAAGTCATTGAGCACCTCAGACTTAACCACATCCTCTGTCACCAGCTTTCCATTTCCCTTCTGGAAGGGTCCCACATTCTCCCTAGTCCTCCTTTTCTCACTGATATACCTGACGAAGTTCCTCTTGTTCCCCTTAATGTCTCTAGCCAGATTCAATTCCAGCTGTGCTTTAGCTCTCCTAACCTGAGCTCTGCTTGCACAATGTCTTTGTATTCATCCCAGGTTCCCTGTCTTTACTTCCACTTTCTGTAGCCTCTCTTCTTGCATCTAAGTGTGTCTCTTCCATCTCTCCAGTCTGAATCTCCCTGAGTTCAAACCATCACCCCTTGCCCTGTCACAACAGGCTCTGCTCAGAAGTCTGTCCCCAGCTTTTTGCTTGGTCCCTTTAAGCACTGAAAGACCAGCAGAAGCTGTCCCTGGAGCCTTCTCTTCTCCAGGCTGCACAACCCCAACCTCAGCCTGCCCTCATGACAGACAGGTTCCGGTGCTCTGATCAACTCTGTGGCCTCCTCTAGAGCTATGCAATCAGGTTCATGTCCTGGGGGTTCCCCTCCCTTGACTGCTGGGCCACCACCAGATGCTGACTAAGCTCTATATGTTGATGTAGAAGACACAAGCCACAAAACAGAAAAAAAAACCCAAGTCCTCCTCCTTTCTAGCTCCTCTGCTAATACTTACATAAAACATTTTTATCTTCCACATTCTATTTTCCAGAGCTCTCTGTAGACACAGGAGAGGAAAGGTTCAAACTTTGTTCAAGGTCAAGGTCTCCAGTATCTTGGCAGCAGGAGCAGCCAGAACATGCAAGTCCATCTACCTAAGTGACATGAAATCTAAACTAAAGTCACTTCTTCCATTCTTAAGTTTACATTTGAAGGTCTTAATAATTCATTGTTGTCTCTTGGATTCAATCAGTTGTTTTCTTAGCTTTGGACCTAGGGAAGCATGGAGCTCCAGCTCACTGCACAGCAGCCCAGATTGCTCCTTTTTTTCCATTAAGCCACTAAGTGCTTCTGTCCTTCTTGTTATTTTCTAACCCAGAGTCTCTTTTGTCACTGATACCACAGAACCACAGATCAGGTTGGGTGGGGAAGTGACCTTCAAAGCTCACGCAGTCCAACACACTGCAGTCAGCAAGGACAGCTGCAACTAGAGCAAGTTGCTCAGAGCCCCAAACAACCTGACCTGCTGTGGTTCCAGGGATGGGGCAGCTACCACCTCTGGGCAACATGGCCCTGAGTCTCACCACCCTCAGTGTGAAACATTTTTTCCTTCTCTGCAGTCTGAATCTCCCTCTTTTAGTCCAAACCATCACCTCTTGTGCTGTCACAATAGGCCTTGCTCAAAAGTCTGTCCCCAGCTTTCTCATCAGCCTCTTTAAGCCCTGAAATGCCACCAGAAGGTCTTCCTGGACCCTTCTCTTCTCCAGGCTGAACAACCCCAACTCTCCCAGCCTGGCCTCACAGCAGAGGGCTTCCAGCCCTCCCATCACTGCTGTGGCCTCCTCTGGCCTCTCTCCATCAGGCCCCTGTCTGTGCTGCACTGAGCACTCCAGAGCTGGCCCCAGCACTGCAGGAGGGATCTCAGCAGAGCAGAGGTGCAGAACCTCCTCCCTCCTTGCTGCCCACGCTGTAATTCCACGACTCATTTCTTACTCCACTCAGCCTCTGTACCCTGCACAAAGCTGCTATTTATCTTTTTGGGAGGGTTTTCCCTTTCTCCATGTTTTAGGCTTCACCATGAAATTGCAGTAATTCACAACTAGCTGACAGAGGGAATTTCTCCTGAAGAAAGGTTCTCCATATACATTTAAATTTTCATTCTGAAGACTCAACCTCCCCCTGAACGGACATAAAGAGTACATATGGCTGTCCATTTGGAGCCCTACACAAACAACTGGGGGAAAAAAAACCAACAAAAAGGAATTCAAGCAATGCTTTATGGCAAGAAACATCCCAAACCACTTCTGCTGCTGAAAGCAGCTATTTGTAAACACCCTGACACACGACTCAATCTTTTTTATGCCTTCACTTCCATCGTTTGTAACAAAGGTTCAAGCAGGGGCAAGCACAGTATGACACCATGTTGTAAACTCTAGCTTCTAGGATGCAGAAGGAGATGATCTACATCCTACATCAAAAGAAGTGTGCCCAAGAGATTGAGAGAAGTGATTCTCCTACTTTGCTCTGGTGATACCTCACCTAGAGCACTGCATCCAGCTCTGGAGCCCCCAACACAGGAAGGATATGGACCTGATGGAGCGGGTCCAGAGGAAGGCCACAGAAACGATCAGAGGGTTGGAGCACCTCTGCTATGAGGACAGGCTGAGGGAGCTGGGAGTGTTCAGCCTGAAGAAAAGAAGGCTCTGGGGAAACCTAATAACAACCTTCCAGTACCTGAAAGGGCCTACAAAAAGGCAAAGGCCTTTGCAAAGGCCAGCAGTGACAGGACAGGGCAATGGCTTCCAACTTGAGAAGAGCAGATTTAGATTGGCTGTTAGGAACAGGTTCTGCACCGTGAGGGTGGTGGAACACTGGAACAGGTTGCCCAGGGAGGTGGTTTTGGCCCCTCCCTGGAGATATTCAAGGTGAGGCTCAACAGGGCTTTGGGCAACCTGATCTAGTTGAGGATGTCCCTCCTGACTGCAGATGACCCCTGGAGGTCCCTTCCTACTCAGACCATTCTATGATTCTATATTTTTCCATAGGACCTCCTTTCTTGTATTTTATGAATGAATTTAGTGCTTGTGAGAAGGGGAAAGAGCTGAGTGGAAAAGCCCAGCAGCCACCGCAGAGCTGTGGGAACACACAACGAGCCCAGTGTTGCTGTTTCATTCAATCTGTTGTTGTTTTCTGCTGTGGGACAAACCTACTGGTAAAGAGAACCCCTGCTCTGAGAAGATTGAACTGATCAGTGACAACAGATGGAATGACAGGAGTGAAAACAACCTCCTAAGCTTCAAGATCACAGAGCAACCTTTATCCGCCTCTCCTGCTGGTCAGTCATGGAATGGTGTGGGTTGGAAGGGACCTTAAAGATCATCTGGTTTCAATCCCAGGCCATAGGCAGGGACACCAGCCACTAGAACAGGTTGTTCGAGGCCTCATCCAACCTGGCCTTGAACACCTCCACAGAAGGGGCATCTACAATCTCCTTGGGCAACCTGTTACAGCATCTCACCACCCTCACAGTAAGGAAGTTTCTCCTCGTGTTGAGGAGGAACCTCCTGTGCTCCAACTCACACCCACTGTTCCCTGTCCTATCACTGGACACCACCGAAAAAAGCCTGGAACCTTCATCTTGACAGCCACCCCTCAGATATTGACAGACATTAATAGGATCCCCTCTCAGCCTTCTCTTCCCCAGACTAAACAGACCCAGGGCTCTCAGTCTTTCCTCAGAGGGGAGAGGCTTCAGCCCCCTGTCGCCTCTGTAGCTCTCCACTGGACTCTCTGCAGTAGATCCCTGTCTCTCTTGAACTAGGACCCACAAGGCAGATACGTTTAGACTCCCCTTGGTGCCAAACCCAAGACAGGAGGAGCTGAAGTCACTGCAGCCCTCAGAAGAATACAATCAGCTCCTGCTAAAAGACAACGAGGACTTGTTCCTGAGTGACAAAGCATTTCGACCCAACATGCATGTGAACTGCCTACAGATGCTCACCTGGATGTAACAGCAGGAGCTGGAATGATCAACAGCTCCTTGCCACTGAACTCCTTGTGCCACCCCACATAATGACAGGTTCATTATTCCTTTGTTAATCCATTAACACCAAACCCTACCAAGCTGATGGAACCTTACTCCACAAGAAGAAATAACAGTCATTTTCTGAAGGAAAGGCTCTACATGTCCATGTTTCCATAGAGACAACCTCTCTCCTGTGGTGCTTACTAATCTATCTTGGCTGATCAATACTTTATGGTAATTGTCTCCATGGTAATTGCAACTATAATAATCCCCCTTTTCAGGATAAAAGGAAGGAATAAAAGCAACACCACAACTTGGGAAGCATAGCCGGCGTCTGCGGCAGTGGCCAAGGAACAAATTCCTTTGTCCTGAGGAAAAGAATTGACGTTTCTGCTTCTTTAACCAGGCTGCAGTTCACAGTCTAGGTGGTGACTTGTAGGGAGGCTGAGGATGAGGGTGGAAAGTTGGTTCTGCCCCATGCTGGGCTCAGCCTGACGAGCTGAGTTCAGTAAGCCAAGAAAATCAAATGAGAGAAGCTCTGGGGCTGGATCCCCACAGTGTGAAGGAGCAGCACGAGGCTGTGGGCACTTCTGAGAACCTGTAGCACTCCCTTTTTATCCTGGAATCTCGCTGACCTTGGCAGGGACAAGAATGAGGTGGCATCACCATCAAGCTCTGCTACTACTCAGTGCTATCCAGACAGGCTGGAGAATTGGGAAGAGGGAATTTCCTAGGGAGGAATAACCATTGCAGCAGCACAGGGGTGACTTGCTGGGAAGCAGCTCCATGGGAAGGACAATGAGTTCACCATGAGACTGCAGTGGGCCTTTGTGGCCAACAAGGGCAATGGTCACCCAGGTTGCATGTAGAAGAGTGTGGCCAGCAGGTCAAGGGAGGTTCTCCTTCACATCTAATCGGCCTTCAGGAGGCCAGACCTGGAGTACTGGGTCCAGTTCTGGGCTCTCCAGTTCAAGAGAAACAGGGAACTAATGGAGAGAGTTCAGGGGAAGCTCCAAAGATGCTGAGGGGACTGGAGCATCTCTGTGAGGAGGAAAGGCAGAGAGCCCTGGGGCTGTTGAGCCTGCAGAAGAGCAGCACCAGAAGGGATCTAAGCAGTGCTCAGCAAGGGATAAAGGGACAACAGGATGGGGCCAGAATCTTTTCACTGGTGCCCAGTGACAGGACAAGGGGCAATGGGCACAAACTAGAAACTAGAACCCAGAAGGTTCCATCTGAATAGGGGGAGAAACTTCTTTATTGTGAGGGTGCTGGAGCCCTGGAGCAGGCTGCCCACAGAGGGTTTGTGGAGTCTTCTCCTCTGGAAAGCTTCCAACCCCAGCTAGTCATTGTGATGCTGGGCAAGCTGCTGGGGGTACACCTGCTTTAACAGGGAGACTGGACTGGATGATCTCCAGAGGCCTCTTCCAACCCTGATCACACTGGGATTCTGTGATCACCCATGAAGCACTGCAGAGAACAGTCCTGAGTTCTTAATCTTAGTCATTAGTCCCAGAAATGGTAATTTAAGTGATCATCATCCTTCAGCTTCAACGAACCCCAGAAGAAATTTACTTCCTGCTTCAGCCATGTCAGGATTTCAGCTCCAATGGTTCCTCAACACAGCCACACAAAGACAGATCTTCAGTATGGTCTGGGTTTAAGTCTTTGCAAAGAAAGAGGAATTCCTCCCAAGCCAAATTTCCACTCAGTTCCATTTCAAAGCAGGAGGCTGAAGGTAATACCAGGTAAGAGAAGTCATCAATGTAACGATCAGCAATTAGCAGCTGGCTCAGAAGGAAATTACCTGGGATACTTAAAGGCAAAAAAACTCCCCCTGAATTAGGACCAATTTAGCAATTTCTGATAGTTTCCTATGTGAACACAGGGGAGCAACAGTATAGAAATTAATTATGTTGATTATGAACTTGATTACAGTGGATTAAAAAGCCTTCTCCAAAGGGTGTTCCCATGGCAGTGTGAGTGGTGGCAGCGCTCACTCCATGAACCATTACCACAAAAAGAGTAGCTCTGAAGCTCCAGGTTGGTTGGATCCTTCTCTGCCTGATTTAGCAGTCAAGTTTATTTTCCAGTTTAAACAAATGTAGAAAAAGGAAAGATGTGGTACTCAGCTGAGCTCAGATGGGCAGAAGGTCCACTCTACCTCTTCAAAAAGGGCAAGACAGAGGAACCAGGAAATTACAGGTCAGGCAGCCTCACCTCCCACCAGGGAAAGGTGATGGAACAGCTCATTCTAGAGGTCAGCTCTAAGAACGTGGGGAAAAAGAGTAGTCAGCATGGACTCACAAAGGGGGAATCATGCTTGACCTTTTCTGGAGGAATGGAGGCTGAGGAGAGACCTTCTCACTCTCTACAACTACCTGAAAGGAAGTTGAAGGCCAATGGGGGTTGGTCTGTTCTCCCTAACAACAAGCAATAGGACAAGAGGAAGTAGCCTCAGATTGCACCAGAGGAGATTTAGGCTGGACATGAGAAGAAACGTCCCTGAAAGGGTTCCCAAATACTGGAACAGGCAGCCCAGGGAGTTGGTTGAATCCCCATCCCTGAAGGTGATTCAAAGAGGTAGAGATGTGGTGCTAAGGAATGCAGTTTAGCACCGGATTTGGTAGAGAATGGTTGGATTCCATGATCTTAAAAGTCTTTTCCAACCCAAACAATTGTATGACTGTATGGTATACATGATGGCCTTCTAGGGTGGTGTGACCAGCTAGGTAGATCAAAGAAGAGCAGCAGATGGTGTCTACCTTGACCTCAGCAAGGATTTTGGCACTGTCTCCCACAACATTCTCATAGGTAAGCTCAGGAATTGTGGGTTGGATGAGAGGAAGTGAGGTGGCTGAACAACTGGCTGAGTGACAGAGCTCAGAGGGTTTGGATCAGCAGTGCAGAGCCCACTTGCAGGCCTGCACGTCATGGTGGTGTGGTCCAGTCTTGTTCAACATCTTCACCAACTACCTGCTTCAGAGTGGACCCTCAGCAGGTTCGCTGATGACACAAAGACGAGAGGAGTGGCAACCTGCTCTAAACAAACCTGCTTTAGCAGGGCAGTTGGACTAGACAATCTCCAGAGGTCTCTTCCAACTCTCACCATGCTGGGATTCTGGGATTTCAGTAAGTTGTCAGGCAGAGAAGAGAGGGCCAGGAGGGAGTGCTCAGGCTGCATTAACACCCAATCTGAACCATAAACCCCACAAGAATCACAGGTTGGTCACCTCTAACTAACACACCGTAGAAGAAAGTCAAAACCAGAGCAGCCAAAGGAGCCTTCAGTGTCACCTCTCCAAGTGTCGGTAGACAGAGGCAAGGCTATGTCTGACCTCCTGGGGTTGCTTTGCATTTTACATCACTTTCCAATGGTGGTGAATGTTTTAAATAACTTGCAAAAACACAAAGGCAAGGCAAACTTCAGAGGCAAATCCTGAAGGCATACAAAAGGCTAATCCTGCTTTAACAACAGGTCACCTGCTCCAGCAACTGAGTTGCAAGGGGCCCCTGAAGACAAGGAGCTGCCAGGTCTGATTCATCAGCCAGCACCATCTGATGGTGGAGCCTGCTGTAAGGGTTCACCCTCCTGAACTCCTGCCGTGATGTGCAGAACACAACATCCTGACCCAAACCCACATGAACCACTTTGGTGACAAGCTTCATGTACATTTCATGAGAGCCTTCTCTTGGGACTCTGTGCTAAAAACGGCCCCAAATCGGCTTTCTCGGCTGCTTCTGTGAGAGAGAGGCATTTAGCTGTACGAGTTGAAACCTGGTTGTGGGGCAGGGTGGAAATCTTAGAGTTGTTTGCCAGTTTAGTATTTCACATGGCAGTGGTTTGACACTATAGCAGGGTAGACTTAGATCACACATCAGGGGGAAGTTCTTCACTATGAGGGTGGTGAGGCACTGGAACGGGTTGTGGATGCCGCATGCCTGGAAGTGTTTAAGGCCAGGCTTTGAGCAACTTGCTCTAGTGGGAAGTGTCTCTATCCGTGGCAGGGGGTTAGAATTGAATGATCTTTAAGGTCCCTTCCAACTTAAACCATTCTTTGAATCTCTATCTTACAAATGGAGATATTTTAATGCATATACAGATGTATATCAGACACTATTTTATATACACATATCACAGTATCACAGTATTACCAAGGTTGGAAGAGACCTCACAGATCATCAAGTCCAACCTGTTACCACAGAGCTCAAGGCCAGACCATGACACCAAGTGCCACATCCAATCCTGCCTTGAACAGCTCCAGGGACGGCGACTCCACCACCTCCCTGGGCAGCCCATTCCAGTAGCCAATGACTCTCTCAGTGAGGAACTTTCTCCTCACCTCAAGCCTAAATTTCCCCTGGAGTAGCTTGAGGCTGTGTCCTCTTGTTCTGGTGCTGGCTGCCTGAGAGAAGACAGCAACCTCCACCTGGGGTTTAAGATTAAAACTCCACCCGGGGTTTCAGATTAAAAAAATCTACCTATTTCCCAGCCCATAGTTCTACTGACTTCTTTGGGAAGGAGCTCTTCATCACACAAGCACAAAGAAGGGAACCACCAAGCCCCATGGCTGGCAAACAGAAACTGTTCCATAAATGTACAGAGTTTGTGAATATAACTACATAAAAATATAACAGGGCAACAAACCCATGAAAACACTATGTCTGTATGCAACCAGCTCCTTGAAGTGCTTATGGAGGAGCTCTTTGGTGGCGAGTAGATCTAGGCCAGTAATTGACCACTGGCACTTGGCACTGGTGAGGCCACAACTCAAACAACCAACAAACTGGGTTCAGTTTTGGCTCACTCACTCCAAGAAGGACATTGAGAGGCTCCAGAGAAAGGCAACAGAGCTGGTGAAGGGTCTGGAGAACACAGGGCTGGTGAGAAGCAGCTGAGGGAACTGGGAGTGTTCAGCCTGGAGAAAAGGAGGCTGAGGGGAGACCTTCTGGCATTCTACACCTCCCTGAAAGGAGGGTGGAGCCAGGTGGGGGTTGGTGTCTCCTTGCAAAGAACATAGGAGCAGGACAAGAGAAAACAGTCTCAAGTTGCCCCAGTGGAGGTTTGGATTGGACATGAGGGACAATTTCTACATAAGCAACAATTTCTTCCCCAGAAGGGCTGTCAAAGCCTGACACAAGCTGCCCAGGGCAGTGATGGAGTCCCCATCCCCAGGCGGGGTTTCAAAGCTGCACAGATGTGGTGCTAAGGGATGTGGTTCAGTGGTGACCTGGCAGTGATGGTTAAGAGTTGGACTTAACGATCTTAAAGGTCTTTCCCAACCCAAGTGGCTCTCTGATTCCTCTTTAATGCCAAGTTAATTTAAAAGCTTCAAAGAACCTCAGAAATTTCGTATGAAACCCAGCAAAGGTAAGGAAACCCCAGGAAGCTTTTAGGTGGAAATCAGTATTTCTTTGATGAGATGAATCAAGACCCACTCCAGAGGGAAGAGAGGAGACAGCTTGGGTGTGTCGAGATGCAGCTTTGCTGTGTGCAACTTGGTATCCAAAGGGAGTTTTTCTTTGGGGCGGGAACAGTGGAAGTCAAAGGAAAATCTACAGCTACAAATGACAATAAAAGCACCTGGTGGGTCTGTTCCGTAACAGTCATGCCCTGGCTGTAGCTGCAGTCTCACTCTACTTGCAAATGCAATGAAAGAGCACAGTGTGATCATTCTGTCACCATGCTGGAAGCCCTCAGCTCTTCCAGTTTTATAGATTCATACAATCACACTGCACTATAAAAAGGCAGCCAAGAAATTGCATGGAGTTTTAGCTTCAATTGTTGATTTAAAAGGGAACAACTCCTGCAAAACTCCACTGAGGTGATGGAGAATCTATCATGAGAAGCTATTTGAGTGTGTCCTGGTTTCTGTTAACATTATCTGCTTCGGGTTCAGTTAGAGGGATGCTCTCCATACCTTTGTAACGGGAACTGTTACACTTTCAGCCCCACTTTGAGAGCCTGAAACGAATAAAAAAAAACAAGGACCCAACCAAATTGTGAACTACTGCGCTTGCCCTCTGAAAGTTCTCCTCATTAAAGAGCATTTCTTTTCCTCCTCCTCAGGTAGCAGATGGAGTAGTACAAATCACACTTCAACACATCCTTGGGAAAGAATTTCCCTAAAAATAGCTCTTTTTTAACGCTGTGCATACCAGAAATGAGAGGACAAAAATGGCTGAATAGTCCTGCACCTGGGGAAGAAACCCCTGCCCCAGTACAGGTGAGGGGTGACCTGCTGGAAACAGGCCAACAAAGCCAATGGTCTCCTGGGTGGGGCATGGAGAAGAATGTGAAAAGTAGGTTGAGGGAGGTTCTCCTCCCCCTCTACTCTGCCCAGGTCAGGCCACAGATGGGAGTACTGAGTCCAGTTCTAGGCTCCCCGTTTCAAGAGAGACAGGGAACTACTGGAGAGAGTCTAGAAGAGGAATACAAAGATCATTAGAGGACTGGAGCAGCTCTGTGAGGAAGAAAGACTAAGCGAGAGATAAAGGACCTGTGGAGGGCAAGAGGATGGGGCTAGACTCCTCTCAGTGGTGCCCAGTGGCAGGACAAAGGATAATGGGCACAAACTGGAACCCAGAACATTCTGTCTCAAGAGGAGGAGAAACTTGTTTGTTGTGAGGGTGCTGCAGCCCTGGAAAAGGCTGCCCAGAGAGGTTGTGGAGTCTCCTTCTCTGGAGAGCTTCCAACCCCAGATGGGCACTGTGATGCTGGGCAAGCTGTTGTGGGTGCCCCTGCCTTAGCAGGAGGTTTGGACTGGATGATCTGCAGAGGTCCATTCCAACCCTCACCATGCTGGCATTCTGTAATCCTGTAGTACACACACCACCCCAACAGCCATGCAGCAGTGAGGATGTAACTGAAGAGCTGATGATGACCAGCACACAGCTCTCTGCATACACCATTACAGTAAGTACTTTTCTTACCCCTGTGGAAATCAGCCTTTGTGTGAAGATGGGCAGCACAAGACACAATGATGGAGGAAGGTGACTACCACCATACTTGAAGTCAATGATATTTCACTATTCTCCACAGCTCCCTGAAGGGAGGCTGGAGTGAGGTGAGGGTCAAACCTGAACATAAGAGGTTTCATCTAAACATGAGGAGGAACTTCTTTAATTTAAGTGTGACAGAGCACTGGAGCAGTCTGCTCAGAGAGGTGCTGGAGTCTCTATCTCTGGAGACATTCCAAACCCACTTGTACGTGTGCCTGTGTGACCTCTAGCTGAATCTGCCTTGGTGGGGGGGTTAGACTTGATGGTCTGCAGAGGTCCCCTTCAACTCCTAGCATTCTGTGATGGGAAATGCTCAACATTCTAAAATATTTGCTGTATTTCAGTGAAGAGTTTGTCCTAGCTGAAAACTTAGAGTAGAAATACAGAACCTTGACAGAAAATAAGAGAACCTTCCAATCAACCAAAACAAGACAATCTTTCAACCTTCAACTTTTAGGTGTCTATCTAAATGCTAAATATGAAGAGCTACCATCTTTATTAAACACCATATCTCATCTAGGTACAGCTAGAACAACACTGGCAGCTCAGAAAACTTCTGAGGCTTGCACTTGCTTCCCATGCCGATGACCAAATGGCCACCAAGGCACTTCTGCCATTTCACATCCTGTTGCTCAACTCAAGAGCCTCAAGCATATTCAAGATGTTCCTTACTCTAAGTGTCTCCTGCTGGGTTGCAGCAAGACTGGAAGCTCTCAGTTTGGACAACAACATGGAACAGAAACACCAGGATGCATTAGGGCAACTCACAGAAAAGAACCAATGGAACCACTTTGCTCTCCAGAAAGCTGCTCAGTGGGCTCATCCCTCCTGCCTTCACCTCCTGTTTCCTTCTTTCCTCCTTCTGTTTCCTTTCCTGAAGCTAACTCCAAACATGCCACAACAAGCTCCTGGCAAAGCTGACAGCTCATGGCTTGGACAGATTCACCCTGAAATGGGCCAAGAACTGGCTGGAGGGCCAGGTCCAGAGAGTGGTGGTGAATGGTGCCACATCCAGTTGGCAGCCAGTCACTAGTGGTGTTCCTCAGGGATCAGTGCTGGGCATAGTCCTGTTCAATATCTTTATTGATGATCTGGATGAAGGGATTGAGTCCAGCATCACTAAGTTTGCAGATGANCTGGATCAGGAACAGTGTGGCCAGTAGGACAAGGGAGGTTATTCTTCCCCTGTACTCAACAGTGGTCAGGTCACACCTTGAGTACTGTGTCCAGTTCTGGGCTCCTCAATTCAAGAGAGATGTTGAGGTGCTGGAAGGTGTCCAGAGAAAGGAGACGAAGCAGGTGAGGGGCCTGGAGCACAGCCCTGTGAGGAGAGGCTGAGGGAGCTGGGGGTGTGCATCCTGCAGAAGAGGAGGCTCAGGGGTGACCTCATTGCTCTCTACAACTACCTGAAGGGAGGCTGTAGCCAGGTGGGGGTTGGTCTCTTCTCCCAGAAAACCAGCAATAGAACAAGGGGACACAGTCTCAAGTTGTGCCAGGGTAGGTCTAGGCTGGATGTTAGGAGGAAGTTCTTTATAGAGAGAGTGATTGGCATTGGAATGGGCTGCCCAGGGAGGTGGTGGAGTCACTGTCCCTGGAGGTGTTCAGGAAAAGACTGGATGAGGCACTTAGTGCCATGGTCTGGTTGACTGGTTAGGGCTGGGCAAGGAAGCTGATTAAAAACTCATCAAGCATTTCTACTGATGGTAATTTATGGATGGAGGACACAGTATAAGAACATTGGCAGCATCTTTGATGCAGATGATCAACTGTTTCTGGCAATGCTGCCTTGGTTCTGCTGTAGTGAAGGGATTTACCTTTCTTCTCAGGTTGAAATGTCTTTTGCCAAACAGAATTTTCATGTCTTTTATGTCAATTATTTTGTGCCGAATACATTGACTCAAACCTTTGTTGTGGGGGTTGCCAGGAGTGAAAAGCTTTTCTAGATCTCCTTCCTTTGAAGAAAGCTTCAATATTAAGTATGAGTAAGCTGAAGAGGAAGATGAGTCAGACCTATCACTCAATGAAGAGGCAGTGAGAGGGACTTTGAACTATTGGTGATGATAGAGAAGCCCTCAAGTGCACTAGGGAAAAAAATACATTTACAGCAGCTTCATGGAACATGGGCCACAAGTCCTCACAATTGATGGGATTTTCTCTACATATATGAGGAAAACATTACCTTAGCTTAGAACTGAGCAGGTAAGTCAACACACACAAGCACAGAGTGCTAAGGGTTGGAAAGTACCTCTGGGGACCACCCAGTCCAACCTCACCTGCTAAAGCAGGGCACCCACAGCAGCTTGCCCAGCATCACAATGACTACCTGGGTTTAAAAGCTCTTCAGAGAAGGACACTCCATAACCTCTCTGGGCAGCCTGCTCCAGGGCTCCAGCAGCCTCACAATGAAGAAGTTTTTGCTTATGCAACCCTGCGCATTTAACACAAAACTCATCCATTTTTCTAGTCTCAAAAACCCCACAGGAATTTCTTAAATCTCCATTTCTCTAGCAGATCTGCTGAATTTATTCCCTGAAGTCAAGCAGATTTTTCCTCAACTTTTCTGAGTAGCCCAAAAAATCAAAAATAATTCTGCAAATTATTCCAAACTTGCAGCTCACTTTTCTCTCACCACAAGCTAGAGACAAAAATGTTTAACATCAATGTTACTATCTGACAATTCATCCCAAGCAGGAAAAGAGCTCAATTAATGATATTTAGCTAGGGAAATAAACAACTCCTCCTCCATGACAAGGAGCTCAGATGTCCACAAGAGCAATTTATCTTTCCCTTCATTAATTTTGTTGATTATTGGTAAGCTTCCAATTTTCATGAAGAAAACCCATCCCTGGCATAAGAGTTGCAGACCGTGCAATGTCTCCTGGAAGCACACTTGGGATTCCCTTGCAATGTTCCACCTCTCTTTCTCATGCCTTGTTGCATCTGACCTCCTGTCAACTCCATTGCACACAAAGGATGATTTACTTCTGGAGCATCACAAATGTGATGACTCCCTTATAATCCCAGTTCTTTTTTCACACCACTCCAGGGGAAAACTGGAACAGAACTGATGAGTTTTGGTATAAACAACAACAATGACAACCCAGAACAACTCAATTGTGAATGTTTTTATAGCAAACTCTATCACATCTCCACACTAAGACGTGTCCAAACTCTCCAGTACAATCTCTGTTAGACTCTCCCAGGTGGAAAACACCACAATGGTGGCATAGAGATGGCCAGGGAGGAAGATGGGGAGCATGCTTTCATCCCTAGTCTGCCTTGGCAACAGCAGTACCCGCAGAGCACAGTGCCCCACTATCTGACAGAATCCCAGTGTGGCTGGGGTTGGAAGGGACTATGGAGACCATCCAGTTCTTGCCCACTGCTAAAGAAGGGCACTCACAGCAGCTTGCCCAGGATCACAATGCCCATCTGGGTTTGGAAGCTCTCCAGAGGAGAAGACTCCACGACCCCTGTGGGCAGCCTGCTTCAGGGCTCCAGCAGCCTCACGCCAAAGAGACTCCACACAAGGAGCAGAAGGATTCCACACAGGCACCTCCTGCAGGGTGTAACTCAGACAGAACCATGCCGTCAGATGTTCTTTTGGAACCCTTCGGCAGCTTTCAGACCCCAAGCCATGCGGAAATCCTTCTGCAGTACGAACATGGGCAGGATGGGGACAGAGGAGGTTTGTCAGGCCAGCAGCAGCCCAGCCTGGTGCCAGCAGCTGCAGCAGAGCCGGCGCCTGACGTCAGCCCCGCTGACCCCCTGCCCTGCTTTGTCTCCTTCCTTTCTGGCTCCTCCTCCAGCCTCCATCCTTTTGTCCTCCCCCGGTTCGCTGGCATGACTTCATCCCTTTCTCTCACCCTCAGTCTGTTTTTTACATCTGCTGCCCTCCCTTCCCCGGTGTTTTTATTCACTGGTCTGCACTGGGCTCCGCACAGCCACGTTAATGGTGCTCGCGGTGCTTCTCCAGCACAGCACAGCCACCTCTGCCTTCCACCACTCTTTCACTGCAGTCTAGGACCAAATAAGTGCAAGAATCAGTGGAGCTGTCACTCAAAGCAATACGGAGAAGAATCCTGCCTGGTCCCCATCCCACCCACCACCACCACACCTTCCTGGGCAGCTCTTGCACTGCAGGATGTTTCTCTACAAGTAAAAGAATCCCCTTCATGAAAACTAGAAGGGTTCCTCCCGCCTGTGGATGGCTTTTCAAGTCCAGTTAGAATTCACAGGATGGAGTTTGTTGGGTTTTTGGTGGTTTTTTTTCATAAGCCAGGAAAGTAGCTGGGAGTGGATAGTTGATCAGTATGTAAATGAACACCCTGCACACGGTACGGCTGCGCTCAGGCCCCTCTCACGCCGAGCTGCTCCAGCTTTGTTCCACAAATGTTGCCACTGCTATTTTCACGGGATGACGTCCTCAGTGTCATGGTTACAACAATGCTGCAGCAAGCAGCGCTCACGCCTCTCCCCCTGAGCGAACAGCTCGCTGGCAAGAGCTGAGACACCACCACCACCTCGCTTCTCCCCTTTGTCATCACCTGGGGCTGAGACCCCTGCCCAAAGGGAAAAACCCTGCAGCTGTGGGCTTGGAGGGATATAGATGAAGGGTGAAGGGCCTCCACTCCAGATTATAGGCAGGAATTGAAGGTCAATGTGTAGTTAGAAGGGGAGAGCTTAGAACTGTATTTCCATTTCGCAAGGGACCTACAGGCTAGGGAGGGACTGTTTGGAAGGGCCTGTGGTGATAGGACAAGGGCCAGTGGCTTGAAACTGGAGCAGAGGAGATTTAGGTTGGACATCAGGAGGAAGTTCTTCACAATGAGGGTGGTGAAACACTGGAACAGGTTGCTCAGAGATGTGCTTGAGGCCCTGTCCCCGGAGACATTCAAGATCAGACTTGACATGACCCTGGCCAGCCTGATCTAGTTGGAGGTCTCCCTGCTGACTGCAGGGGTGTTGGACAAGATGACCTTTGAGGGTCCCTTCCAATCTGATGCAATCTGTGAATCTGCAAACCTAGCAGTGTCGCTCAGTAGAGCAGGATTTAGCCATGGGGTGTACTGGTGCACAGCCCTCATCTCCTCATTATATTTTAATGGACTTTGTTTATTAGTTAGTCAGCATTTGGGAAGGCCCCTCAGCTGACTCCAAGCTGTGCTTATTACTCTATACTCTCCTTCTCTGGAGGCTTTCCAAATCCACCTGGACACTGTGATCCTGGGCAGCTTGCTGTGGGTGGCCCTAATTTAGAAGCAGGGGCTAGACTAAATGATCTCCAGAGGTCCTTTCCAATCCCTATCATGCTGGCATTCTGTGATTCTCCAGAGTCCTTATTTCATGCAACAAAGAACAAGCAAGAAATACTTACAGAATCATAGAATGGTTTGCACTGGAAGGGACCTTAAAGATCATCTGCTTCCAACCCCTCTGCCTTAGGCAGGAGCACCTTCCTCTAGATTTGAAAACCTCCTCCAGCGAGGGGGCATCCACCACCTCCCCAGGAACCCTGTCCCAGTGAGCACCCTTACATAGGTGCACCTTTGCCAACACGATCCCCGTAGCAGGATGGGCAGGTGTTGCACACTGCCCTGTGCTTTCCAGGTTTAATGTTCAGCCTAAATTTAACTCTGAGAACTAAACAAAGTCTTCTCCGTGGTCAAGCCAGTCAGCACTGGACAGCACAGGTTTGCAGTGTCTCACCACCCTCACTGTAAAAAAATGTCTTCCTCATCTCCAGTCTAAAACGGACACTCCACAATCTCCACGAGCTCTAGGTGAGGTCTCTGGAGGTTTTTCCCCTGAAAGGTGTGATCTATAGCCTGTCCTCCATTCCGTTTTCCTCCATTTGCAAACACAAAGGAACTCATTTTTCATCTCGCCAAAACATCACCAAGCTTAATAACCAAATAATGGATTTTGAGCACAGCTCAGTAAACCTTATTCAGGCAGAAATCTCATCAGCTGGGCTTCACAGCAATTTCTTTTCCCCCACAATATTTGCTTAGATCTCAACTCTTGCAGGCAATTTTACATCTTCATTTGAATTTCAAAAGATCTCTCCTTTCCTGTCACCTGTTGGTCCTTCCCGAGAAGAAGATTGTGCTAGTCAATCTTTCTTTTATTATGCAATTTTCTCATCTTTAACAACACCAAATTCTGCTGTAATTTCACTATTATCTGTTTTCAAATCCAAACTGATGGTTCAAACAGGTTGGGTTTGGGGTGGGTTGCTTCTTGGGGGGGGCTATTTTTGAGTTAATGACTCCCACCAGTGTCTTTCACAGTAGAAGGCAATAATTAAAAGGCAGAAATTCAAACATTTTTCTTGACAGAATATTGCTTCTCCATTATCAAACCACCACTTCTCCCTGTTCTTACAGTGATGAGCAGCTGACAGCCTCTAAACGTCACTGCAGAGAGCTGGCAGATGGATGGTGAAGGACTGAAGATTCTGTGGTATCTGACGATGCAGCCACAAAGTTGAACTCAGTGAGTTATCAAATTCCCAGAGCAGTTTGGTTTCTCTCTGTTGTGTAAGTGCTGTTTAGTCCATCAGCTGAATGTCCAGCAGAAGTCAGTGCTCAAAGCTCTTCAAGATTTGAAGGGGGCTACAAGAGAGCTGGAGAGGAACTTCACACAGGACAACAGGTGATAGCTTCAATCTAGAAGAAGCTGGATTTAGATGAGACATTAGGAAGAAATTCTTCCCCATGAGGGTGGTGAGGTACTGGAGGAGGCTGCCCAGAGAAGCGGTGGTGTTCAAAGGCAGGTCAGATTAGACCTCGAGCAACCTGGTCTAGTAGAGGGTGTCCCTGCTTATGGCAAGGGGTTGGATCTTTAAGGTCCCTTTCATGATTCTATGATCACCCAAAGAACGACAACCCAAAGAAACATTCCTCAGTCTTGGTTAAAATCTCACATTTCCAAGTTTCAGGGAGAGGAACCTGACATTTCATGAGAGTTTCTGTTTATAAATTCCTGAGGTCATCTCATCACAAACATGAAGAAAGAAGCTGAAGCTGGTCCTGGCCAAACAGGGCAGCGCTGCAGAGGTGAGCCTGCCTTCCCCAGTTTTGCAGGGACCTGAAGTCCATGCAAGTTGTCATGGTACAGTCCTGTGGCAAATAAATAAATTGTAGAAATAAAAAAGCCCACCACTGAGGCTGGCACCAAAGTGGTGACATCCATCCAGGCTGGCAACTGCCCCGGGAGATGTTTTATAAGCAAACTAAAAGCTTATTGAGGCTGTAATGGTGCTGCGTGTCAACCCCTGGGTAAGGTAGAGCCTGTTCTGTCCGGAACAGCTGGCATTGGCAAAAGGGATTATCCACAAAATGCTCATTAACCTTGTACAAAGTGTTCCTGGCTACCATCAAGAGCTGCCTTTTAGTCCCTTCTGTAGGACATGACTTGAGAATTAGATTAAAGATACAAAGATTTATACTTCAGTCAGAAAGAAAACTACAAAATGAAATCCTGCCCATGGGAAGAATGGTGGTTCTGAGACGAGAGAGCTGGACTCTCAGCCCTGTGTAGGTCTCCGACCAACTGCAGCATTCTCTGGAACAGCAACAGGGTGGGGAAATAAAAAGAATTACAAAAGATCTGTCTTCTGGCAGGGATGGCAAGCAGAATATCGATTGGTGGTATTTAACCCCCTCAGTGAGATCATACAGAGACAGCTCCTGCGCTCTGAACTGGGTTTTCAGCTCTGCAGCCAGCAGTCCTTGCAGCCTCATGGCACTGGGATATATCCTGCCTTCTATAAAAGCCATCTAGATTTGGTGCTCAGTGATGTGGTGGAGTTGTGGCCCTGGTTGAGTTAGATAATGGTTGGACTTGATGATCTTGAAGGTCTTTTCCAACTATGGTCATTCTGTGCATGACCTCCATATGCCTTCTACAGACACCTACACTGACCAGGGTTTCAGTCTAAACAACCTTCTAGCTGACACTGATCAAGTCCTTGAAGTCCTCTATGGTGAGGCCAGACTGTGAGAGTTGGGGTTGCTAAGCTAGGAGGAGAGAAGGCTCCATGGAGACTTGCTTGTGCCCTTTCAGTGCTGAAAGCAGCTGCCCAGAAAACTGAGGACAGGCTTTTGAGCAGGGCGTGTTGTGAGAGCACAAGGGGTGATGGTTTGACCTCAGAGAGGGAGATTCTGACTGGAGAGTAGAAAGAGATGTTTGACACTGAAAGTGGTGAGAGCCTCACCCAGTTTGCCCAGAGAAGTAGTAGATGCCCCATCCTTGGGACCATTGCATGTCAGGTTGTTTGGGGCTCTGAGCAACCTGCTCTAGTTGCAGCTGTCCCTGCTGACTGCAGGGGGATCGGAACTAGATGACATTTAAAGGTCCCTTCCCACCTGAACCAGTCTGTGATGCTATGAGTCTATGAAACATGGGCTGTATTGTTTCCATGGTCCCTTGATTCACTGCCATAGTAACCAGGTAGTAGCAGATTTGTAGCCAAATAGCTCATCTTATTATTTCAGTTGTTACTGTTGAGGAGAGAGTACAGAGGCAAGCCATGACTGTAGCGTGCCAAAGAATCTTCAGTTCAGTTGTGAGCAGGGAAGACAAACATGGAAGAGACAGATGCTCACCAACTCCACTAAGGGAAACCAGTGCCATGGTTTCTACCACTGCAGCTTGAAGCAGAAGGTAAGTGTATCTCACAGAATCACAGAATGTTAGGGGCTGGAAGGGACCTCCAAAGCTCATCCAGCCCAATTCCCGTGCCACAGCAGGATCTCCTATAGCAGATCACACAGGAAGGCATCTAGGCAGGTCATGAATACCTCCAGAGAGGGAGACTCCACAACCCCCTCTGGCAGCCTGTTCTAGTGTTCTGTCACCCTCCTGCTGGAAAGGACCGTGATCAGTGTCCACTAACTGATGTCACCAGGGTTGTCCCTGTATTCCTGCTCTTGTTCACAATGGAAACTGACTTTAGAAGCAACTCTCCCAGTTGTCCCCATTACTGGTAATTTGGTTGCCATCTGGCACAGTCTTGAGGGTCACAAAGTGTAGGTTCTTAGGAGTCACTGAACTAGAAGGTGCACTAAAAGCACACAGGACTTTCCATCCCTTAACAGGCACTCAGCATATGTAGTCATCTCAAAGTGAACCCCTGAGAACTTGTGTCTGTGGACACAAGATCCTCATCACTGGTTTCCTCTCCAGATCTGTTCCTCCTATTACAATTATTTGCTAACATGGACAAAAGTTGACTAAAGCAACAAGAAGTCTTCCTACTCTCATCAAGGTGGCAAACCTTAAGGACCAGACTAAATCAGTGTAGCTCTGCCTGCAGAGGAATAGTAGTTTCCTTCTGGGAAACCTAAAAAGCTGGGAACAGTTTCACTGCTGTCAGTCCACAGGTGACACTGCACCTCTCTTTCAAATTTGCCAGGTTTATTCCTCCCTCTCTAATTAAAGATCTACACTTAGAAAAAAAAAAATTACAGATCATCTCCTTCCACTGGAGAGATGACTTTGGTGTCATCGGAGAGTGGGGATGCACACAGTAGAGGGGCTGCTAACAGAATCCAGATTTTCCAACCACACAGATGACAAAGAACTGGAGAACAGAGGCAGGAGGGACCACAGCTGCACCTCTGTGTGAGGGGAGGAAAAAAACACACAGCAAAAAAAACCTCTGAGTCCACTGAAGAGACCCGATATGGAATCTGCGTGGTGTAGAGCTCCTTCAATGCTCAACAATAACTGAAGGTGGGAGGCAAGAGGATGGGGCCAGACTCTTCTTAGTGGTGCCCAGGGACAGGACAAGGGGCAACAGGCACAAACTGGAACCCAGGAGGTTCCACCTGAACATCAGGAGAAACTTCTTTGGTGTGAGGGTGCTGCAGGCCTGGAGCAGGCTGCCCAGAGAGGTTGTTGAGTCTTTGCAGAGATTATAAACCCAGCTGGCCACTATGATCCTGACCAAGCTGCTGTGGGTGTGACTGGTTGATCTCCAAAGGTCACTTCTTACTCCCACCATGCTGGGATTCTGTGGAGCTCAGTGAATCTGCCGGGGGAAGAGTCACATTGATGAGGGGAAGGTTATCCTGGCAACATCTCTGACACATTTAACACCCCTACAGTGTATCTGTAGGGGTGACTAAAATGGGAAGCATGACCTGTGCTGCCTTACATAACTGCAATCATCAATCTTTCCAGCAATTATTTTCCACTCTGACCTAGGGTTCAAGCTAGCAGATACACTGGTGAGGTGACTTCATCATCACAGCGATTAGAGAGGGATCTGCCTGCATTACCGTTAGCAAGAAGCCACTGCCCTGTGCATAGGGAAATTGCCAGATGAGCAGATCATAGGTTAAAGCAGTCATGGAATGCCACAAACTTCCCTTCTCCCTGTACCATTCACCCATGCCAGGCTCATCTCAGTGCAGACACAGCTGCTGTGCTTTACAGTCACTGGTACCAACACACACCCAGTAGGGATCTTCTCAACGCTCAGCATGAGATAAAGGGTGGGGTGCAAGAAGATGGGAACAGACTCTTCTCAGTGGTGCCTAGAGACAAGATAAGGGGCAATGGGCACAAAGCAGAACCCAGGAGGTTCCACCTGAACAGGAGAAGAAACTTGTTTGTTGTGAGGGTGCTGGAGCCCTGGAGCAGGCTGCCCAGAGAGGTTGTGGAATCTCCTTCTCTGGAGAGATTCCCACATGGCCATTGTGATCCTGGGCAAGCTTCCATGGGTGTGCCTGCAGGATGGACTGGATGATCTCCAGAGGTCCCTTCCAAGCCCTCCCATGCTGGGTTTCTACAAAAAGTTGGGAAGCTTACTACCATGGCTTCTGGTGCAGAACACTGGTGTGCAGCAGTGGTGCTACCACAGGCCTTGTGTCTCTTGTTTTTCTGTAGTAGAATGAGATCTGTCCTCACACTGCTGCACAGAAAAGACTTTCAGTAGATAAATGAGTAACAGTTTTTGAGATAAATGTTCTTTTGTGTTCACTCCTTTTTACTATACATGTTCCATTGTGACAGAAGATCTCTGCCAGTGCTGTCACAGCAGTTCCTTTCATTGTCTACTGTCCCTCTTTCATGAAGAATAAGACATCCCTCTGAAGGATTTTGAGAAGTCATCTGGTCTCTTCCTACAGTCTCTTTAGTAGGTTCAACTAAATTCAAAACCTTCCAGCTTCACTCAAAGGAATCAGGTGAAAGGCCTTTTGGCCAGCCCACACAGTGGAGCTCAGTTCTCCCTCACACAGTCACAGAATTGTTTCAATTGGAGAAGATGGTTAAGTCCAACCTTCAACCCAGCACCACCTCGGCCATTAAACCATGTCCCCAGGTGCCATGTCCACAGGTTTCTCAAACACCTCCAGGGATAGTGACTTCACCATCTCCTTGGGCGGCCTGTTCTAATGCCTGACCACTCTGGCAGGAAAGAAGTTGTTCCTAATGTGTCACAAAAGGTTTAGGTTAGACAATTTCAGGGAATTTCCTGAAATTGTTCCTTCTGGAACACAGAAGGCTCCATCTGAACTTCTTTGGTGTGAGGGTGCTGGAGCCCTGAAGCAGAGAAGCTGTGGAGTCTCCTTCTCTGAAGAGATTCCAAGCCTAGCTGGGCATTGTGGTGCTGGGCAAGCTGTTGCGGATGTCCCTGCTTTGGCAGGGGACTGGACTGAATGATCTCTAGTGGTCCCTTCGAACTCCAACTGTCTTGAGATTCTGGGATTTGCCTTCCTGGATATGGAGGCTAGAAATAAAAGTCTTGCTCAGCCAAACAGAGATGTGCTGCATGAAGAAGGAAATACTTCCTGTAACAGATTACAGCACAGAAGACTCTGCTAGAGCTTTAGGCAAAGCATCTCTCCACCCTGTTGGCGCAGTATCAGTAAGTCCATAATCACTCAGCACAAGCACAGACCTCTCAGTGGATGCATTCTTCAAGTGTGATGCCTCCACACCGCCCTGACATGCAGATCATAGCCATGAAATTTGCTCCAAAGATCCCCCAATTCATTGGGCCATTAGAGTTAAGGAGAAGGGCAGAGACTACTGAATTACAATTTGTGCTGTGAATATTTTCTGCAGCAAACAAGCTGCAATGCGGCCACGTCCCATTGCGATGCCTCCCTCTGCCACGCTGAAAAGCCCTTGAGAAGGCAACTGTGAATCACCTGAACAGTCACGCTTCTCAAAGGGGAAAAAAACAGTCACCATGGACAGGCTTCAACAAAGGAAAAGAAACCTCCTGTAACACTCTGCTTCCAGAATGCTGCATCGCTCTGGGGTGAGCAGTGGAGGCTCAGCAGGATCCATCAGCATTCCCACTTCATCCTTGGCCAAAGGAGGTGACACTGGCTGGCAATGGGCATTCCACAGAATCAGCTTCACCCAGCTGCCAGTTTTGCAGCAAGACAAGAGCTTCCTCACCTTAGTGGGATCTCCAAATGGCCAAGGCAGCCATAAGAAAGAACAGCAGCAGGATGGTCACTCCACCAAGAAGAGGAAATCCTCTACACAACGTATCAGCAAGACAAGGCAGAAGTCTCCAATACACTGACCCACATCCTCTACCTCTCTTCCCTCGTCATGTACAGGGAGGCTCTACAAGGGGATTTGGACAGGCTGGATCCGTGGACCAACATGCAACACGCCAACCACAGCAACCCCATGAGTGCTCCAGGCTTGGGGCAGAGTGGCTGGAAAGAGCCCACCATCTGGGGTGCTGGTTGACAGACAATGACTATGAGCTGCTGTGTGCCCAGGTAGCTAAGAAGGTCAACAGCATCCTGTCCTGGATCAGCAATAGTGTGGCCAGCAGCAGTAGCAAAGTGATTGTGCCCCTGTGCTGGGCACTGCTGGGGTCACACCTTGAATCCTGGGTTTGGTTTTGAGCTCACTCCAAGAAGACCATTTAGGTGCTGGAGAGGATCCAGAGAAGGGCAAGGAAGCTGGTGAAGGGTCTGGAGAACAGGGCTGGTGAGGAGCAGCTGAGGGAACCAGGGTTGTTCAGCCTGAAGAAAGAGGCTGAGGGGAGACCTTCTGGCTCTCTACAACTCCCTGGAAGGAGGTCAGGGTCGGTCTCTTCTCCCAAGGAACATGCAACAGGACAAGAAGAAATTACCTTAAGTTGCATCAGTGGAGGTTTAGTTTGGACATGAAGAACAGTTCCTTCATGGAAGGGGTTGTCAAGGCCTTGCCCAAGCTGCCCAAAGCCGTGGTTGACTTCTCATCCTTGGAGGCACTGAAAAGCCATGGAGATGTGGTGCAAGGGGATATGGTTTAGTGGTGGCCTGGCAGTGCTAGATTGCACTTAATGATCCTAAAGCTGTCTTTCAACCAAAATGACTCTTGGATTGCCTGAACTAATTTACACTGGAGCCTGGTGAGATTTGCTAACTGTGGTTATGTCAAAGTGAGCTTCCACCAAATCTTTTTTACTCAGCACACTTGACACACATAAATTCTGGCCACAGCATTCACTACACTAGGTCATCCAGATCTGATAAAGTTTTATCTGCAACCTGTATGAATTCTATTACTTAAACATTACTAAAAGTTCAGAAAAGAATTTCTGGGGTGACTATAAAGCTCCAAAAGAACAAAACTGTACAGATTAAATCCATCCTAGTGCCTGTCACCTCCCATTAAATAGGCACAAAAACAGCCCTTACATAATGAAGCAGCACTCTGGTTAACTTCTGGTGGAAGAATTACAAAGCTTTGTGGTTTGTGGCACAACCTTCTGGTTTTCAACCTCATTTTTAGCAGAGGTCAACTGCCCACAATCATGTAGTGACTCAAATCTTGGGACAGGCCATACTCCCAATATTTAGCTCAACAAGAATCACAGACTGGGAGGGCTTGGAAGGGACCTCTGGAGATCATTCAGTCTAACTTCCCTGGCAAGGCAGGTTCACCTAGAGGAGGTCACACAAGAACACATCCAGCTGGGTTTGGAATGTCTCTGGAGATGGAGACTCCACCACCTGTCTGGGCAGCCTGTTCCACAGCTCCATCACCCTTACATTAAAGAAATTCCTCTTCATGTTTTGATGGAACTTCTGATGTTCAAGTTTGTGCCTGTTACCTCTTGACCTGTCACTGGCCACCACTGACAAAAGCCTGGTCCCATCCCTCTGACACCCACCCCTGAAGTCTCAATCAGCACTGATGAGATCCCATTCAGTCCGTTTTTTTCCACACTAAAGAACCCAAATTCTCCCACTCTTTCCTCATCACAGAGATATTCCATTCCCCACAGCATCTTTGTAGGCCTTTGCTGTACCCTCTCCAGCAAGTTCCTGTCCTTCTTGAACCAAGGTAGTTACTCTACTTGTAGAGTAGACACCCCACACTAGTTCACAGTGTGGTCCACATGACAACAGACAGCTTATTAAAGGACAAAAGACCAATTAACAATAGCAGATGAACCTCAGCAGCAATTGGCGCAACTACTGGATTAGGTCTACTGCTGCTTCAGTCACAGTGTGGTGCCCTCAAACACCAGCCTGCTGCTAACAAAGGAAAAATCAAACCCACAGGCAACACCTGGGCTGAATTCAGATGGGAAACAGACATGAAGTTCATCTCTTCTCATGGATCAGGTTTGCAATTTGGCATACTTCAACCCTGGAAGTTTCCAAAGCCAGGATGGATGGGACCTTGAGCAACTCCTAATAGCCCACGGCTAGAGATTGGAGCCGGATGATCTTTAAGGTCCCTCCCTACCTAAACCAGTCTGTGGTAATCTTTTGGTTACAGTCAAACCACAGAACGGCCTTGTTGGAAAAGACCTTAAGATCATCAAGTCCTAACATAAGCTAACATCTTCCTGTACACAACTCCCGCATCATATCCCTCACCACCTCCCAATGTCTTTTAAACCCCTAAGGGACAGGGACTCCACCACTGCCCTGGGCACCCTCTTCCAGTGTGCAAGGACTCTTGGTGATTTTTTTTTCCTCATACCTGACCTAAACCTCCCCTGGTGCAACTTGAGGCCATTTTGTTTCATCTCATCATTCCCTGGGAGAAGAGATCAACTCCCACCTGGCTTCAACCTCCTTTCAGGGAGTTGCAGAGAATCAGAAGGTCTCCCCTCAGCTTCCTCTTCTTCAGGCTGAACATTCCCAGTTCCCTCAGCTGCTCCTCACTGGCCTTGTTTTCAAGATCCCTCACACCATCTTCATTGCCCTTCTCTGGACATGCTTCAGTAGGAATAAAACCTTCAGTTACAGCTGGGCTTGATGATCTTAAAGGTCTTTTCCAATCTTGATGATTCTGTGACTCACTGCAGAAGAGGATGGAAGAGGAGAAACCACGTCCTCGAAGGGTTGTTTCCTGCTTTCCAAAGAACCTCCTCACAACAGACCTTCCTAAGCCTCTTGTCCAACAGACTGTAGCTTAAACACTCCTGCAAAAACCCTGAGGTGCTGATGGATGAGGAGGAGCAGAGACTTCAGTACTGTAAGCCCATCTCCAGATCCAAGAAATGACACAAGAGCTCTGGAAGGATGGTGTCTGAAGTGGTGGAAGATTGGTCGACAGCAAAGTGCCTTGTGAAACATCAGTGTTCGCGCTGAGGCAGGATTGAGGCTGATGAGGCAGAAATTACATTTCCTTCTGGAGGTGGCAACATATGGGAGTTGTCAAAACACATGCTCCTGCAGATGCACATGTCCCACAGCAACGCTGCCTCACACAGTCAGGACTTACCCAGGCTACAGGAAGATTTGTACGTTAATGGCTGTAACCTCCACAAAGATGTTGCAGCAGATGATGGGGGAGGGTCCCTCCATGCTTTGCAGAGACAGCTCAGAGCTCCTCAGCAATGCAGGAGAGCCTTTGTTTCCTCACACCACCACAAATGATCTGAAGCACACGGGACTGTTGGAGCAGGGCCAGAGGAAGACCACAAAGATGATCAGGGGGCTGGAGAACCTCCCCTATGGGGACAGGCTGAGAGAACTGGGGTTATTCAGCCCAAAGAAGAGAAGGCTCTGGGGAGACCTTACAGCAGCCTTCCAGTACCTGAAGGAGGCTACAAAAAAGCTGGGGAGACTTTTTACAAGGGCTTGTAGTGACAGGACAAGGGACAATATCTTTGAGCTGGAAGAGGGGGAGATTTAGACGGGAGATTAGGGAGAAATTCTTTCCAGTGAGAGTGATGAGACACAGACACTGGCACAGGTTGCCCAGGGAGGCTGTGGATGCTCCCTCCCTGTTGGTGTTCAATGCCATGCTGGAAGAAGCCTTGGTCAATGTGGTCTAAGTGCCAACAGGAGGGAGGTTAGCACTACAGGATCCTTATGGTCCCTTCCAACCCAAACCATTCTGTGATTCTGTGATGGGAAGCAACAGTGCTGCTGGGGCTGATGTGGACACAAGAGCAGTGGGAGGGAGAAACGTTTTTTCATTTTCATCTTCTGGCACAACCCATAGGAGTATCTCTCCTCTTCTGGCAGACAGCATGCCAAAGGGCTTTGTCCTGCTGCTGGTGGCAGGGACTGTGCTGCATCTCCAGACCAGGAACTCTCTGGGGGAATGTAGAATCATGGACTGGGTATGGCTCGGAAGGACCTTTAAAGGTCCATCTGGTCCATCCACTCTGCAGTAAGCAGGGACATCTGCAACTAGAGCAGGTTGTTCAGAGTGCCACACAACCTGACTTGGAATAGCTCCAGGGATGGGGCTTCTACCATCTCACTGGGCAGCTTAAGCCAGAGTTTCAGACCGGAGAAAAGAAAGCTGAGGGGAGACCTTCTTACTCTCTAGAACTCCCTGAGAGGAGGCTGAAGCAAGGAGGGGGTTGGTCTCTTACCCTCTGCAAAGGATAAACAGATAGGATGACATAAAACAGTCTCACGTTGCCCCAGGAGAGATTTAGGTTGGACATGAGGGTCATCAAGCCCTGAAACAGTCTGCTCAGGAGTGGTGCTGGGGGCCATGGTTTAGCAGTGCCCTGACAGTGCTGGGTTAATGGTTGGACTTCATGATCTTAAATGTCCTTTCCAGCCTAAGTGATTCTAAGAGGAAGGAACCACTGTCTTCATGCTGCTACAGCACTTTCTGCACAAACAGCAACTCAGAAGCATTCAGCACAGAAAATCCCTCTTGGTCTGTCCTCAAAAGAGCTAAACTTGATGACCTGGAGATTAATCTTTTGCATAGAACATAAATCCAAGTACAGCAGCAAGAGGCCCACACATGTCACACCAATCAAAACAGCTCAACCCAACCAGTGAAGGAAAGGATTAGTGCAGTGGAATGAGGAGGACGGGGGGCAGAGGGGGAGAGGGTTTAAAAGCTAAATAAGCTTTCAAATAAGTATCTTAAAAATATTTAAAGATGTGAAGATGTCCCCTGTGTTATTAAAAATTAAATGGAAGATTAGAACCATCAAGTCAGAATGTTCCACCTCAGCCAGAAGGTTGATTCAGACTCCTTCTACAAGGTACAGGCTGGTAAAAGCAAGAACAAACAAACAAACAAGAGATGCCACAGCTGATTAAAACCTCAGCTAAACAAACTGTCTGCAGGAAAACACATTAGCCAGAGAGATGCAAGAACAGCAGGACGCTCACACGGAATTGGATTCTTTAGATCAGATGTCTAAAGCGGTAGAAATTCCCTTGTTTATCAGTCAAAATTAGTATGATTGGGATGCAGCAGGCAGAAGAAAACAGCCACAATGCTGACACCCGAAATGACAGCCTGAGATAGGGAGAAATGAGAGGGGTTTGAAAGGAAGTAGCAGATAGGCATAAAAAGCCCTGCAAGATTGACATAAAGACAGATGAAAGTAAGAAAACAGTCATCTTTTGGGCATGTTCCAGCTAATAGAGTTATGCTGATTGTCAGCATTTGTTTCCAGGTATTAATATGAAAAGGAAAAAACATATTAGAGTGGTGAAAGAGAAAAGCATTGCTAGGAATAATGGGATGAAATCCATAGCCCATGCTATTAGGAGAAGCTTATAGACTGAGTATGAAGAGTCCCACAAGGAGCTGAAGCTCTGACAAGGACAATTTATTCTTGCTCCATGAGGAGAATACTCTGCTCTGCCCTGGTGAGGCCCTGGAGTGTTGTGTCCAGTTCTGGGCTCCCTGAGTCAAGAGGGACAGGGATAGGCTAGAGAGAGTTCAACAGAGGCTATAAGGATGATGAAGGAACTGGGACATCTGATGAGGAGAGGCTGAGAGACCAGAGGCTGTTTAGCCTGGAGAAAAGTCACCTGAGGGGGGAATCTTCTCCATGTTTATAAATACCTGCAGGGTGGGGGGCAAGAAGAAGGGGACTGGCTCTTTTTAGTGGTGTCCTGTGATAGGACATGGGGCAAATGATGCAAAGTGGAACCCAGGAAGTTCCACTGCAACATGAGGAGAAACTTCTTTGCTGTAAAGGTGCTGGAGCCCTGGAGCAGGCTGCCCAGAGAGGCTGTGGAGTCTCCTTCTCTAGACACTTTCAAGGCACACCTGAGGGCATTCCTGCATGACCTGCCCAGGTTGATCCTGTTTCAGCAGAGGTTGGGCTCAATGATCTCCAGAGGCCACTTCCAACCCCTACCACTGGTGTACCTCCCAGCTGAAGGGGTTATCAGAACAGGCAAGTACACATCTTTGGGGCAGGACCTGTGCTGGACACGAAGATCCCCTCACCTGGAAACTGGGAGCTCAGAGTACATCAAGCACATCATCACAGAGTCATCAGCTTGTGGGGAACAGAATGCTGGAGAGCAAACAGAGGAGCCTCAAGTACATCCAAAACAGAACTAAGCATGAGCCAGCCATTCAGGAATATAATAAATAAATGTTATCATGCTAAACTCTTCAATATCTATTCTGCTCATGTGCTCCGTGAACTAAAGGAACTCCTCATCAGGATTCACAGACTGTGGGGGTGAGGGCATGAAAAACCTCATTAGTAGCACGACTAAACAAATTGAGTTCCTTCAGAGTTTGTCAATTCTTTCATTTGTACTAGACCCATACATCTGTTTAATGTAAACACCAAGCTGGAGAGAAGGTTAGTGGCTTGCTTCCAGAAAAATGACGTTTTCTGATCTCAAAAAGGTGACTAAAAAGGATGATTAAAACAGCCTTAAAATGAAAATGGGATCTCAATCCTACAAGACCAGCAACATTTGTTCAGTAAAGAAATTCTCTCATGGACAACATATGTCTCAATTCTTTTACAGGACTGGTTGCACTGGGTATCTATCCTTCCTCTTTTCTCACATCACAGGACAATTTAGACTGGAAGAGACCTTTAAGATCATCAAGTCCAAACACAAATCCAACACTTCTGAGGCCACTGCTAAACCATGCTCCTCAGCACCACATCTACATAGCTTCTCAATCCTTTCAGGGATAGGGACTCCACCACTGCCCTGAGCAGCCCAATACAGGGCTTCAAAACAAATTGTTCCTCATGTCCAATCTGAACCTCCTCAGGTGGAATCTGAGGCTGTTTCCTCTCACCCTGTCAATTGTTGGTTAGGAGAACAGACCAACAGCCTCCTGACTACCATACTGAGAAGAGTCTCAACATGCAGAAGGTTATATCTGACACCTGTGCAGAGACTCACAGACTCATATCTGAGACTCAAGTTGCAGCTGTCCCTGCTGACTGCAGGTGAGTTGGACTAGGTGACCTTGAAAGGTTTCTTTCCATCCAAAGCAGTCTGTGATTCTATGAGTCTAAGTGTCCCACTGCACTCAAACCGCAATCACCGGGAGCTTCACACCTCCTTGGAATCAAGCTCAACCAAAAACCCCTACCACAGCACCCACCTCTGAAATCTGAATAGTCCAAAATATGGGTTAAGATTGATCTCAATACAAAATCAATTGTGGCTGTCAGTCCAAACCAAAAAAAAAAACCAAAAAATCTAAACCCAAATAAACTCAAAAATTGTATTTTTCAGCTACAAACGTGGTTAGTTGGACACCTTTATCAGAAAGGTTGACAACATGATTTAACCAAAGCAAAGAGCTTCACACACTTGCATCCAGTAGTCACCCAGAGAAGTGGCAGGTGAACTAAAAGAGTGAGATTCAGACTGGAGAGGAGAAAGAAACTGTTCAGCATGAAGGTGGTGAGAGCCTGGCTCAGGCTGCCCAGAGAGGTGGTGGCTGCCCCCTCCCTGGAACCATTGCAGGTCAAGTTGTCTGGGGCTCTGAGCAACCTGCTCTAGTTGCAGCTGTCCCTGCTGACTGCAGGGGGGTTGGACTGGATGACCTTTAAAGGTCCCTTCCAACTCGAAGCATTCCATGATTCTGTGAGCACTCCTCTTCAGCATGCCCCCTTACATCTCACTTATCAGGCACAAAGAAGTTTTTTATCTCGGTTATTCCTTTCTGTTGAGTCATTACTAGAATATTTTATTGCCTTCCTGAAATGATTAACAGTGGTGACCTTTTCAGAATTTGGAGGCATCTTTCCTGCATGCTAAGTAATACCACAATGGCTTCATTTCAGCTACAGCACACAAACCCAATCTACCTAAATAAGCTCATCCACCAATTAATTTCACATTAAGAAAGTCAAATAAAAGTGTGTGGTCAGTAGCAGTTCTGAGTTTCATTCCTCTGTCCTTTTAAATACTCAGCTCAAGGCAAGAATTATTTGTGATAAACCAGCTATGGTTATCACACCCATTTAATTTTATTCACTGCACGAAGCCAAACTCACTCCAGCTGCAAAAGGCTGGTGGAACGCTGGAACAGGTTGCCCAGGGAGGTGGTTGGGACCCCATGCCTGGAGATATTCGAAGTGAGGATCAACAGGACTCTGGGCAACCTGATCTAGTTGAGGATGTCGCTGCTGACTGCAAAGGGGGTTGGAGTTGATGACCTTTCCAATCCAGACCATTCTATGATTCTAAGAAGCTGCAGAGATCCAGTTCTCAGCACCACATTGCAGCTTCCTGGCTCGTAGATCCTAACAGACTCAGTAAACCCTATCAAGAACCCAACATATCTTTGTTGCCTCTCTGAAACAAATCAAGACTTAAAATTGCACCTAAAGACCACAGTTATCCCAGCACACATCAACCAAGAAGTTGACTGAAGATTATCACAGTATCACCAAGGTTGGAAGAGACCTCATAGATCATCAAGTCCAACCCATCACCACAGAGCTCAAGGCTAGACCATGGCACCAAGTGCCACATCCAATCCTGCCTTGAACAGCTCCAGGGACGGCGACTCCACCACCTCCCTGGGCAGCCCATTCCAGTAGCCAATGACTCTCTCAGTGAAGAACTTTCTCCTCACCTCAAGCCTAAATTTCCCCTGGTGTAGCTTGAGGCTGTGTCCTCTTGTTCTGGTGCTGGCTGCCTGAGAGAAGAGAGCAACCTCCTCCTGGCTACAACCACCCCTCAGGTAGTTGTAGACAGCAATAAGGTCTCCCCTGAGCCTCCTCTTCTCCAGGCTAAACAATCCCAGCTCCCGCAGCCTCTCCTCATAGAGCCCGTGCTCGAGGCCTCTCACAGCCTCGCTGCCCTTCTCTGGACACATCCAAGCATCTCAATGTCCTTCTTAAATTGAAGGGCCCAGAACTGGAAACAGTACTCAAGGTGGCAGACTGAAAGAGCAGTCTGCCAGAGGAAAAGGCCAACAGCTCCAACTCAACAGCTCTGGAACTTTCAGTGGTCATTTGCTATTTCTTTTCACTCAGCTAAAACAAGCTGTAATTTGTTGGGAGCAGTTCTCCCACAGAGTAGGTAAATCTACTAAATTGTTACAAGCTCCAGCATTCCCAACCTAGGGTCTGGATGTCACCTGGGGAATATCACATAATTGCCTATGCTGGGATCAAACTGAAATGAAAAATCAAAAGTTATTTCCAACTGTGGCACATTGCTCGTTTGAGACATTACTGTATGGCTTTGAACCCAAAATGCCTTCAATGTGTGCCTGCTTGGAAAGGTGACACAATGCACTGCTCTGATTCTCTGAAATTTGGAATTTGCCTTTAAAATCCAGCAGCTCAACTTCTGAAAATTCAGGTTGAGTGCCAGGGTGAAAACAGGGCATTTGCTGCTATGAAAAGTGTTTCTATAGACATCTGATGTCCTCAGTGGAGGCAAGTACTCCTGATTATCTGCTTTAATGCTGGAATCCCAGCATGGTGGGGGTTGGAAGAGACCTCTGGAGATCATCCAGTCCAACACCCTTGCTACAGCAGGGGCACCCACAGCAGCTTGCCCAGGATCACAGTGGCCAGGGCGGTTTGGAAGCTCTCTAGACAAGGAGACTCCACAACCTCTCTGGGCAGCCTGCTCCAAGGCTCCTGCAACCTCCCACCAAAGAGGTTTCTTCTCACCTTCAGGGGGAACCACCTGGGTTCCCGTTTGTGCCTACTGCCCCCTTGTTCTGTCAGTGGGCACCACTGGCCCTATCCTTTTGACATTTATCTCTTGCAGAGCATTGATCAGATCCCCTCTCAGGCTGCTCTTTTTCAGGCTCAGCAGCCCCAGGACTCTCAGCCTTTCATTAGCTTCTCAGCTAATTTTTGTCCCTGTCTGAGATTTACTTTTATCTCTATCTCTTTTAACCTTTATCTGTGGTAATTCTTTTAGTCAAGTCTTGTTAATTAAGACTGTAAGCTCATCAGGGAATCATCCTTCCCTTTGTTTTCCATTTCCATATCACGGCTGGCAGTAATACAGCATCAAATACCCATCAGATGCTTGGCTCGACAGAACTATTTTACAGAGTACAGACAGTAAAGTCCTGAAGCCCACCTGAGTGCTTCTGGAAAATGCTTCTGTTTGTGCACGTGGTGTTTTATTCATCTAATAAGCTTCTAGTGAGAGATTGGAATGCTGCCTGTAAAAAAAACTCTACCAGAAGTAAATAAATTCCTCTTTCAGCTAAGAACTGATGCCCTTATCACAGCATCCCCTAACTTCCCAGTTTGGTTTACATAGTCCTACAATCCCAGCATGGCTGGGGCTGGGTGACCTCTGGAGAACATCCAGTCCAACCCCCCTGCTAAAGCAGGGGCACCCACAGCAGTCTGCCCAGCATCACAATGTCCACCTGGGTTTGGAAGCTCTCCAGAGAAGGAGACTCCACAACTTCTCTGGGCAGCCTGCTCCAGGACTCCAGTGCCCTCACAACAAAGAAGTTTCTCCTCCTGTTCAGATCGAACCTCCTGGGTTCCAGTTTGTGCCTGCTGTCCAGTCACTGGGCATCACTGAGAAGAGTCTGACTCCGTTCTCTTGAACTCCAGCTCTTCCTGAGCGTTGAGCAGATCCCCTCTCAGTCTTCTCCAGGCTCAACAGCCGCAGGTCTCTCAGATGAGAGCTACCCCCAAGTTTAACTAAGCACTGTGCATTTATTCTCCTTGTCTAAGGCCCTGAAAGTTGGCTGTGAGTCTAGAACAAAGGGTTCATAAATAAGCCACCCTGAATTACTCATTAGACATTTACCCACATACTCTACCAACCTCCCCAGCTGCTGTAAGCCTAACAAAAATACATCAGCTATCCTATTTTGCTCCATCCAGCACTGCATACTGTATTTTTCACCCAAAGATGTCTACAGGCACAGCTAGCTTCAATCTCATACAATAACCAGGAGAAGAAGGCAGACTTAATCATCTCTTTCAGTCTGTTCTCTTCCCTTTTCCTTAAACCATTAATGGAAGTGAAAGCAAAACTGTAGCTCAGCTTGTCAGCTTTGTACAATCAAAGCCATCAGACAGAGGATTATTTGCCTCAGGCAATGCCATTTCAAGTCTGGATCACCACCACCCAGCACCATTCAGTTTACCAACCAAAGAACTGTCAATGTGACAATGACTGCTGCCACTCATCTACAACCAGCAATTGCTCACTCACCAAGAAGCCATTTTCCACCCTACTACCTGTGATTGAGGAAACCTGGAGGGGGTGTGGGGTGTGGTGTTATTGCAGAGGAAATATTTTAGCCTCAGGTCTTGGTATAATTTGCATTTCTTTCTCTTTACCTTGAAAATAATTCAACAAAAGAGAGCAGAAACTAAACCAAACCTTTCTTAGGACAGTAATTTTATCTACAACACTTGGAAATCAGAGTCCCAGCATGGTGGGGGTTGGAATGGACCTTGAGAGACCATCCAGTCCAAGATCCCTGCTCAAGCAGGGCAGCCACAGCAGCTTACCCAGCATCACAATGACCACCTGGGTTTGGAAGCTCTCCAGACAAACAGACCCCACAACCTCTCTGGGCACCCTGCTCCAGGGCTCCACCGCCCTCACAACAAATAAGTTTCTTCTCCTCTTCAGATTGAACCTCTCAGGTTCCAGTTTGTGCCCATTGCCCCTTGGCCTGTCACTGGGCACCACTGAGAAGAGTCTGGCCCTATTCTCTTGCCCCCACAGGTCCTTTAGCACTTGCTGAACATTGATCAGATCCCCTCTCAGGCTGCTCTTCTGCAGGCTCAACAGCCCCAGGGCTTTCAGCCTTTCCTCCTCATAGAGATGCTCCAGGCCCTTCAGCATCTTTGTAGCCGACCCTGGACTCTTCCCAGTAGCTCCCTGTCTCTCCTGAATTGAGGAGCCCAGAACTGTTCACTCGCTTCCTATGAGAAATGCTCCAGTCCCCTGCTCACATTCATAGCCTCTGTCAGATCGTTAGCAATGAGATCTGGTGTTTGGATGAAAATCACTGGATAACTTCCTTTTTCCTCTAACTTCCTTGTCCTCTTTTTGACATCTCACCTCAGATCTCCAGATTTATCACCTGAGATATATGTGGGTTGATTGGCTATTTCTGAAGAGAGGGAAAGAGGGGGAAAGGGTGACTGGGTCAGGAGCCCTCCTGAGGACTCTGCTTCTGGGAGGGCTGTTGTGTTTCTGTATCACTTTTACTTTGCACGTTTCTGTCTATAGCTGTATATATTGTAAATATCTGCTTGTATATTGTGCTAAGCTATGAATATAAAGCTTCATTTCTTAATTTCCAGCCGTCTGAGTCTAGTCTGGGTGATTTCATAAGAGTGAGGGGGTGAGTAACACCCAAACCATCACACAGGTGAGACTAAGTCAACTAATAGAAAGACTGAGGGAGAAGCTAGGACTGTTTGAACCTGAGACATGAGAGGTGCAGTGGCCATGATAGTGAGCAAGAGGGTGACCTATGTGAGGGTGGACAGGAGTGCTCTGGCACAGAAAGACAATTGTCACCTGGGGCCATACGTGGAACATGTCATTTCTGCCATCTCTAACCTTACAGAAGAGACTCACCATTTTAATTCAGAATCCTTTTTCACACCTCTGTGAATTAACAAACATTTAAGCCCTTTTAATTCACCCTCAATTATTTTATCCAACCATTACACCCAAAGGCATTGCACAAGTCCATCTTGAGGCTATTTGGAGACAGTGCTCTACAGAGAGAACATGCTGTCAAAAATGGTTAGTGCTTAATAATCTGTGAATCCTGAACAATACAAATATGCTCTGAATACAACACAACAACCTAGCAGAAAATATTTCTATCCTGCAGAGCCCTGACACTTGACATTTTTTCCTTAGCTCACAGAATGTGAGTAAATGAAATTCCAATCTGAAGGATGAAAAATAGTCTCAAAAAACCTTCAATGCTTCACAAGAAGAAACTTCCCATTGACTGAATGGTTATCTGAAGAAGATTCACATTCAGACCAAAACAGTGTCAAAGGTCAGGGATCAGCTGGCCACTTAAGGAGCGGCAGAGGCTCTCTGAACCCCTCTGCTTCCCAAAGGGAAGCAATAGGGAAGAAAGGAGAGACAGATAGCATGGGAAAGAAACCGAACCAGCTGCAATGGGAAGGAGAATGTATGAAATAGAGACACAAATCAACATGGAAACCAACGCCTGATGGCAATGAAGGCACCACTGTACAATTGACAGCATCATGGAATCATTTGGTTGGAAAATACATCCAAGATCAGCAAGCCCAAGCACTCTGCAACTCTACCAAGGCTGGTGTCACACCATGTTCCTCAGTACCCTATCTCCACCTCTTTGAAACACATTCAGAAATTGGGACTCACCAAACTCCTAGGAAACCTGTTCTGGTGTTTAAAAACCCTTTCAATAAAGAAGATTTTTCTAATATCCAACCTAACAGATAAACTAAAATCAAAGTTGACCCCAGATAGCAATGACATCACTATCACCACTGATGCTGCGTGCAAGTCACTGGGCAAGTCACAGCCTGGATGCAGCAGTAGAAGGGAACTGAATTCAGGAGATGCCTTCTAGAGTTGAATTCAAGAGCACAGGGATAAGAAAGGATTCTTTACAGTGAGGGTGGTGAGACACTGGCACAGGTTGCCAAGGGAGGTTGTGTTCAAGGCCAGGCTGGATGAGGCCTTGAGCAACCTATCCTAGTGGGAGTGGTCCCTGCCTGTGGCAGTAGGTTGGAACTGGATGAACCTTGAGGTCCCTTCCAACCTAAACCATTCTATGATTGGGATGAAAGGCAGAAGGGACAGAGTCCTGCTGGGGTACTGGCCAGGGAAGAGGAGGCTTGACCCTGGTGCTCCCTCAGCTGTCTCCCGAAGATGCCATCCATGGGCTGCACTCCCTTTCTGGGCACTTGAGGGTTCCTTGTCTTGGCCTCTTCTCCCCACAGGTGTCACCTCTGCCTTCCTGCCCCCCAGCACGGGGCACAAGCTGTGGCAGTGCCCTTGGTGTGGGCAGGAGCAAGTCCAAGAGAGAGGCTTTCTGCAGTGCAGCCCAGGCAGAGCCACTCCCATCACCTTCTCACTGCTGGCAGCAGCCCCTGGCTGCAAAAATGCACCCTGAGCTGCAGACAGTGCTGGCCCTGAGCAGGGGCTGAGCTCAGCAGCCACAGCTCTAGCTCAAACCAGGACAGATACAGAGTGACCAACTGAAAGCATTTACAACTTATTCCACAATATTTTTGGTGGTAAAATAACAAGTGACAAGTAGAAGACAAACGGCAGCAACCGTCCGCAGCAGGCACGCAGCACATCGCGACTACCAACGCTTGCAGCAGCCCCGCAGCTCCTTTCTGGGCTGTGCTGCAAAAATAGCAAAGGCTGACATTTAAAGATTTGTCTTGTGCCGTATGGAGGCAGGTTTCATCCACAGAAATGCAGATCTCATCAATCCCTGCTTGAAAACAGGGCAAAGCCTTATGTCTTGGTGGTGAAGGAAGGTGGGTTTGTTGTAAACAGAGTAAGAAAATATCCAGATGTCTATGGAGACAATAAAGGCTATGAAGATGTTCCAGAAGATAGGAACATCTCTGTGAGGAGGGAAGGCTGAGGGACCTGGGGCTGTTGAGCCTGGAGAAGATTGAGAAGGGATCTTTCTCAATTCTCAGCAAGAGCTAAAGGGGCAAGAGGATGGTGCCAGACTCTGTACTGGTGCCCAACAACAGGACAAGGGGAAGCAGGCACAAACTAGAACCCAGGAAGTTCCATCTGAGCAGGAGGAGAAACTTCTTCGGTGTGAGGGTGCTGGAGCTCTGGAGCAGGCTGCCCAGAGAAGTTGTGGAGTCTCCCTCTCTGGAGAGACTGCAAACCCGGGTGGTCATTGTGATCCAGGGCAAGCTGCTGTGGGTGCTCTTGTTTTACCAGGGGGTTTGGACTGGGAGATCTCCAGAGGTCCCTTCCAGCCCCACCACGCTGGGATTCTGTGATTCTGTGACAGCACAACACTTCTGTTAGCCAGAAGAAAAGGCAGCAGAGCACCATAGGTCCCAGATTTGGAGGGTTTGCCAAGATAAGGTACTTCGAGGCCCATTTCAAGATCACCTGTGTAGGTGGTGTGGGCTTCTTTGCACACCAACTTCTCCTTGAATATGCATGTCCAGGGGCACCTTCCCCACCTGTATCAGCTTCTCTCTGTTGATCTTTGCCATTGTGCCCATGTAATCACCCTCATTTTCATCATGACAGTGGTGAATTCAGAAGAAGGTATGAAGAACAGCCCTACTGTCTCAAGAGATCTCACCACCACTGTGATGGTGAAAGGATTTCTTGAAACAATAGCAGTGTTCCTCATACATTCTTCTCAACACTGAAGGACATTTGTCTTGCATCAGTTAAATAACAATGGAGTGATCGGGGGCGGTTTGGGGAGTGAGGTGCGGGGTTTTTTTGTGCTAAGGACATCATCTCTCATTTGTTACCAGCTGTCTTTGAGAGCCAAGAGATAAATAATGCCTTGGTGGCTCTGATTCAGAAACGCACAACATTTGCAGCTTCCATCAATTCCATCTGGAGCAGAAGGAGCTCAGCATCAAATCAAAAAGAGCTGCCTTGGAATAATTTATGAGTGCACTGTGACCTCTTGATGGTGTTTACAGGATGTATACACTGGTTTCATCTAACAGCAAACTGCTGGGAAAGCAAGCAGCCAGCCCAACCATGGCTGGAGGCAGCAAGGCCGCCAGCACTGGAGGACAACGCAAGAGCCATTTGTTTCCATGCTCTATCTCTGACTTCCAGCAGCTCCACAAAATAGTTTCAGGGAATCCAGCCTGACAATGCAGACCTTGACTAGATTTAAAAGGACATGTTCCTCAAGGGGGAAGAGAGAGCTTTGGAAAACAGACTGATACTCAGCTCTCCCCAAGAGAAGGGTGGCTGTGGCTTGTCATCGTTAATTTACAGCGCTCAGCGCTGTGTATAACTGCTCCTTGCTTTAGCCAACCACTAAAGAAATACATCCAGGATGCTGCCTCTGATAACCATGACCAAACCCAGCTCATCTCCAGAGCACTGTGGTTCATCTATGCAATGGGATGATTGAAAGCTCTCTGCCTCTATCTAGAAAGCTCATCCTTCCCAGCTACAGCACCTTCTGATCCCACATCCCTCCATCCCAAAACCAGAACTCAAGCAATGGGGACCAGGACAGAGCCAAAGACATGATCAGAGAGGGAAATCCCACAGTAGGAGCACTGGGGGAATGCCAGAGAGGCACAGCATCCAGGTAGCCCCAGCCTGGTCTGATGGCTAGGACATGGTGGAGACACCACTCCCTTAGGTACTGCAGACCATGGAGGGTGCACAGTAAAGAGGCTACAAGTGGTGACAACCCTCAGGAAATCAAGCCCTGGTATAGAATCCAAAAGTACATAGGATGAAAATGCTCACGATGGTAAGAACTGAACATTCTGGGAACATGAGCCTCCCCAGGACTACCTGCTCCATCTGGTTTTCAAACAAATGTTTCCATTTCCTATCCCTCTAGCTTGCTTGAGAGGGGCCAGAAAAGCCAGGTAGGCAGAGAACCTCTGAAATGAGCAGTCACAAGTCAACATGCAGAAATTAGATCCTTGGCTGATCACAAACTTGTGCATGAACTCCTACAGTGGGACCTCCAGTCACAACCAGTAACAGACACCACAGATACCCTGCAAATATCCCACTGAGCACCATCCCATGGATCCATCAGCACAGAGGTGTCTCCATCTGTGGTGCCTAGGAACAGCTTTGATTTCATGACAGAGCAAATACAGCTCTAACTCAGTCTACCCATACTGATGGTCATTTTGCTGCTCTTTCAGCTCCTGTGAAGTTGCAGATCTACAGTCTTTGGTAAAAATAGGGACACAACCCTGGGCATGAGGTGAGGGAATTCCACAACAATATTTATGCTCAGAGGAGTAAAATCTTCTGAGCTGAGGTTACCTGAAGCTTCAAGAGGAGATTCCAATACACAGAGAGAAATCTAAGTCATAGAGTCCTAAACTAACAGAAGTCCTTTGGCTGGAAGAGACCTTTATGATCACTGAATCCAACCATTGATCCAGCACTGCCAGCTCACCACTAAAGCACAGCCCTCAAGCACTGAATCTCCATGGCTTTTGAATCCCTCTAGAGACAGAGAATCCACCACTGGACTGGGGACTGTGGTGCAGATCTTGACAACCCTCAAAGGGAAGAAACTGTTCCTCATGCCCAATCTAGGCCTCCCCTGGGGCAACTTGAGGCCACTTCCTCTTGTCCTGTCACTTGTCCCCTGGGAGAAGAGACCAAACCCCACTTAGCTCCAGTCTCCTTTCAGGGAGTTGGAGAGAGCCAGGAGGTGTCCCCTCAGCCTCCTTTTCTCCAGGCTGAACAACCACAGTTTCCTCAGCTGCTCCTCACCAGACCTGTGCTCCAGACCCTCCACCAGCTTTATTGCCCTTCTCTGGACCTACTCCAGCACCTCAATCTAACCATTATTCCAGAGACTCCCTTTGGATTCAGGCTTTGGAGGAAGTTTTGTCTCTCTCAGGTAAGGACATTAGTACGCTCATTTTCTCCAGGGTCTTTCTATCTGCCAGGGGTTATGAACACCTAAGAAATGAAGTGCCAGCCTCAGGGTGGCTTGCAATACAGCATTTACTTCTCTGTCAGACTTTAGTGCCAGCTTTCAAATCTCTGTTAAAGCACCCTTTAGAAATTCAAATGCCTGTTTCCCCAAGAGCTGCAAACACATGGGCAGGCCATCATTGTTCAAATGCTGCAGAAGGCGAGGTGGGAATTAGTTTGTTCAGATATGAAAGTGAAACCAAGTAAAGCCAGGTCCTGATGCTCTGCATTCAGCATTGCATGAATTTCAGGGGAAATAAGCAATGTTCACAGCAGGAGGCACTTGTGTTCCGAGCCCTATGGTCTCTTCAGAAATGAAAATTGTATTCTGAAAAGTCAAGTTCCTCTGCATCTGCACAACAGTAGGATTTGCTGTCAAGAGGCTTGGGGAGCATACTCTGGCAGAAGCATTCTACAGGCCTGGCTTGCTAGGGAGTTGTGCTGAAGAGCCTTATACAAAAGAATCTGCGTTTGGTGGCTCACTGCTGGAGCTCTCCTCAAGTATTTTGGAGTTCCTTCTCCGGCTGCTGTTGCAGATGCATGTCATAGAATCACAGAATTGTTTGGGTTGGAAAAGACCTCTAAGATCATTGAGTCCAACCATCAACTCAGCACCACCACGACCATCACACCACATCCACACCTTGAATATTGGGTTCAGTTTTGGGGCCCTCACTCCAGGTATTTCAAAGACTTGCCTCTTCCAACAACACTGATCTTCAATTCCAGCAGCTGGCTTTCGGAGCTGGAACTGCTAAAGAACAGCCTGGCATGCTAGTGCCAAGCAGTGAGATTGCTGTGGTGTCCAGCTCCTCCTGTCTCAGTCTCTTTTTTGCCTTGGCTCTGTGTTCCCTGCCAACCTCTTCCTGAGTTGCCATATTTGACTGCTTTTGATTCTTTCCCCACCCTGCCCAGAAAAAAAAGATAGGGAAAAGCAGCCTGGGGCATGATGGTTTTAGCTTGTTCATTTTGTTAACAGTTCCCCCCTATCTTGTTCTGTCTGCTTTAAAAAGGGGAACTCTGCAGAGCATAGCACCAACAAACAGAACTTTGGTCATGGAACCATAGAATTAAGGTTGGAAAGGACCTCAAGGATCATCTGGTCCCACCTGTCTTGAGAAAAGCCTCATCTAGACAAGCTGGCCCAGCATTCTGTCCAGGTGAATCTCACAGGTGCCCCATGATGGGGGCTCTGCCACTTCCTCGAGGAGATGATTTCAGTATTCTTGTGTAAAATGTCCCTCTTGTGTCCAACCAGAATCTCCCCAGGAAGAACTTCTACCCTTTACTCCTTGTCTTTCCACAGGCCTCCTTGTGAAAAGGAAGTCTCCATCTTCGTAGCCATGACTTTGTAGGTCTGTGATAAGCATTAACTTGAACAATAATTCATCATCTGACCATTTTAAGGAACAGGGTCTACAAGGACCCTTTTAAGGAAAAGGGTCTACAAGGACCTTACAAAATAGTAACTAATGAGAGGACAAGAGGTAAAGGCCTTAAGTTGCCCATGGGGAAGTAGGCTGTATATTAGGAATAATTTCTTTCCTGCAAGCGTGGTCAGGCATTGGAACAGGCTGCCCTGGGAGGTGCTGGAATCACCATCCCTGGAGGCATTAAAAAAAACGCATGGCCATGGCAGGTGGTGACATGGTTTAGTGCCTGTGGACCTCCTAGACAGAAGGTTGGACTTGATCTTAGAGGTCTTTTCTAACCTTCAATGACTCTATAACATTGTCTGTTTTCCTCAGACCTCATTGCTGTGGCAGGAGTTCCAGAGCACACTGGGCTCAGCACAGCTTCTGACTCCACAATTACCTTTGCAATAACGAAGCAAATAAAACCCCAAGAACTAATTTTGCATTATTGCTCTGAAGGAAAACTTCCCTCTCACCTAATGAAGTTGTCCATCATTGTGCAATCATTACCTGCCTATGCACAATGTCAGCAGGTTCATTAAAGCTTTGTGAAACCAAGTAGCAGCACAAAATGTTTCCAATTATCACAGAGCTCTTGATATGGGTCTTGATAGATTGAAAAGGCAGCAAGCAACCCTTAATTTACAAACTACATTCTGTAGGTTTGAAGAACATGCAATAAATAGAATGATCCTACAGTTAAAAAAAAACCTAGATAGCATAAAAAGAGATCAGTTCATCAATGGTTTGGTTGTACTTGCATTTAGTGAACCTGTGCCTGCACAAAAGCCCTGCCCGACCTGAGAGAAAAAGAAAACAGATTTTTAAAAATCCATTGATTTCTGTTTTCTTTGGCTGACAAAATGAGATTAATGTCTCCTCATGTCTTCTTTCAGGAGGTCTATGCTCAGATGGTACAATGTGCTTGCTTCTATATGCCAGCGTCTAGACAGTGAGCTGCATCCGAAATCAAGAGAAGAGGAATCCAAGAGGTTACTGAACCAAGACAATTCCCGTTAATGAGGGTCCCTCTATGAGAAGGAAAGGCTGAGAGCCCTGGGGCTGTCGAGCCTGCAGAAGAGCAGCCCCAGAGGGAATCTGAGCAATGAGATAAATGACCCTTGGTGAGGAGCAAGAGGGTGGGGCCAGACTTTCTCAGTGGTGCCCAGGGGCAGGACAAGAGGCAATGGGAACAAACTGGAACCCAGGAGGTTCCATCTGAACAGGAGGAGAAACTTGTTTGTTGTTAGGCTGCTGGAGACCTGGAGCAGGCTGCCCAGAGAAGTTGTGGAGTCTCCTTCTCTAGAGAGCTTCCAACCCCAGCTGGGCATTGTGCTTTAGCAGGGGGCTTGGATTGGATGATCTCCAGAAGTGCCTTCCAAATGCTACCATGCTGTGGCTCTGTAAAGTATTCAGGATGTGCACACCTGAGAGCCTACCTGCAACATTCTTATTCATGTGTTTTATCCTTTTCTGAGCTCTGCATCACAATGCATCATGCAACCACAGACCAAAAAACTCACCATCCTACCAAAGACTGAACCACCTCACACTGGAACCACATGGACCTGTTGGAAAAGCCACAAAAAGCTCTTTTTCCACAGGAGCGCAGATTGATTCAGGGCAAAGTGATAAAATGGTTGCCACTCAATTCAGTTAACCAGCATGCAGAAGTTTTGCCTTCACAGCATTTACACCTGGTGTGGAGAAAGCTGCAAAAAATTGTTCCATCATGATAAAATGCAACTTGTTGGCTTAAGAAAGGTGAACATATACAGACCTGTCAGCCTGACCTCAGTGCCACAGAAACTGATGGAGCAGGTTATCCTGGGGGCAATAACTGCACACCTGAGGGATGGCCAAGGGCTCAGGTCCAGCCAACATGGATTTAGGAAGGGCAGATCCTGCCTCTCCAACCTGATCTCTTTCTATGATCAGGTGACCCGCTTGGTGGATGTGGGGAGGCCTGTGGATGTGGTCTATCTGGACTTCAACAAGGCCTTTGACACTGTCCCCCACAGCAAACTGCTGGCTAAGCTGTCAGCCCACGGCTTGGATGACAACACTCTGTGCTGGGTGAGGAACTGGCTGGAGGGCCGAGCCCAGAGAGTGGTGGTGAATGGTGCCACATCCAGCTGGCGGCCGGTCACTAGTGGTGTCCCTCAGGGATCAGTGCTGGGCCCCATCCTCTTTAACATCTTCATAGATGATCTGGATGAGGGCATTGAGTCAGTCATCAGCAAGTTTGCAGATGACACCAAGCTGGGGGCTGATGTGGCTGGGTTGGAGGGCAGAAGGGCTCTGCAGCGGGACCTTGACCGCCTGGACAGATGGGCAGAGTCCAAGGGGATGGCATTCAATGGCTCCAAGTGCCGGGTGCTGCACTTTGGCCACAACAACCCCATGCAGAGATACAGGCTGGGGTCGGAGTGGCTGGAGAGCAGCCAGACAGAGAGGGATCTGGGGGTGCTGATTGATACCCGCCTGAACATGAGCCAGCAGTGTGCCCAGGTGGCCAAGAGAGCCAATGGCATCCTGGCCTGCATCAGGAATGGTGTGGCCAGCAGGAGCAGGGAGGTCATTCTGCCCCTGTACTCTGCACTGGTTAGACCACACCTTGAGTACTGTGTCCAGTTCTGGGCCCCCCAGTTTAAGAGGGACATTGAGATGCTTGAACGTGTCCAGAGAAGGGCAACGAGGCTGGTGAGAGGCCTCGAGCACAGCCCTACGAGGAGAGGCTGAGGGAGCTGGAATTGTTCAGCCTGGAGAAGAGGAGGCTCAGGGGAGACCTTATTGCTGTCTACAACTACCTGAGGGGTGGTTGTAGCCAGGAGGAGGTTGCTCTCTTCTCTCAGGCAGCCAGCACCAGAACAAGAGGACACAGCCTCAACCTACACCAGGGGAAATTTAGGCTTGAGGTGAGGAGAAAGTTCTTCACTGAGAGAGTCATTGGCTACTGGAATGGGCTGCCCAGGGAGGTGGTGGAGTCGTCGTCCCTGGAGCTGTTCAAGGCAGGATTGGACGTGGCACTTGGTGCCATGGTCTGGCCTTGAGCTCTGTGGTAACGGGTTGGACTTGATGATCTATGAGGTCTCTTCCAACCTTGGTAATACTGTGATACTGTGTGATATAATGGTAATACTCAGCTCCAGAGAGGGCAGGCATCCTAATTCTACCTGTAAAAGCTCCTCTTCTCCAGTCCAAGTAAGCTCTAGGCAGCAGCAAAGCAGGCAGCTTCCTAAAGCAGCAGATTATTATTATAGCAATAACATTAAAAAATAATAATTAAAAACTAAAATCCACGTCCCCACTGCTTTCTCTGCCAAGGACAGCAAAGCCAGCTGGCTGCTGCTGCTCCTGCAGAGTGGGAAGCTGCTGAGATAAAGAGGTTGCTAGATTCATCTAGCACCAGGGTCAGTTCAGCCCTCCAGTCATCACCCCCTTGGCTCCCTCTGGCCATCCACCTCAGCTCTACCATTCAGCCCTTTGGCTCCCTCTGGCCATCCACCTCAGCTCTACCATTCAGCCCTTTGGCTCCCTCTGGTCATCCACCTCAGCTCTACCATTCAGCCCCTTGGCTCCCTCTGGTCATCCACCTCAGCTCTACCATTCCGCCCTTTGGCTCCCTCTGGTCATCCACCTCAGCTCTACCATTCAGCCCTTTGGCTCCCTCTGGCCATCCACCTCAGCTCTACCATTCAGCCCTTTGGCTCCCTCTGGCCATCCACCTCAGCTCTACCATTCAGCCCCTTGGCTCCCTCTGGTCATCCACCTCAGCTCTACCATTCAGCCCTTTGGCTCCCTCTGGCCATCCACCTCAGCTCTACCATTCAGCCCCTTGGCTCCCTCTGGCCATCCACCTCAGCTCTACCATTCAGCCCCTTGGCTCCCTCTGGTCATCCACCTCAGCTCTACCATTCAGCCCTTTGGCTCCCTCTGGCCATCCACCTCAGCTCTACTCCTTGGCTTGTTGCTCTTCTCTGGACACACTTCAGCAGCTCAATGTCCCTCTTGTAGTGAGGGGCCCAGAACTGAACACAACATTTGAGCTATGGCCTCTCAGTGCTGAGCACAGAGGGATGATCACCTCCCTGTTCCTGCTGTCCACCACGTTTCTAATACAAGCCAGGATGCAACTTGGCACACTGCTGACTCATATTTAATCAACTGTTAACCAGAACCTCCAGGTCCCTCTCAGAGCCACAGCCTTTCGGCCCCATGCAATCTGTGTCCAGGCAGGCAGGACACAGCAAACATCCATCTCCCAGCTGAGCTCTGCTGGTGGCTTGCTGAGACACTACCAAGCTTGTGATCAACAGGCAATGCTCCTGACACGCCTGAGCACCTGCCCTGGCACAACATAAGGCTGCAGCTGGGAACAGACATTTCTCTCGTGTACTCAAATAGTGACACACAAGCATGATGCTAAAGGAAAACCAGACTGCTGCAACAGCAGCTGATAACGTGTGGGGATAAAATATTGTCATAGCTACCCAGAGAACAAAAAAAATAATGTGAAATATGAGTTTATTTTCCAAGAAATGCATGCCCAGACCCAGTCTCTTCTTTCAGATAAACCTCCAGCACTGGAAGAAATCTTGAATATGAAGGATTTAAGTTTCTCAACTTTTTTTTTTTTCTTTGGGGGGAAGGTCTCTCAACACTATAAGGAGGTATTGCTGAGGGGCAGAGCAGATATTAAACAATGTAAGACTAAGGCTCTGGAGAAACAACAATGTATTAGCTGATTTAGCTTCTTCTTACGGTGAAAAAAAAATAAAAGGCAGTATTTGTTGGTGTGTGTTAGACAAAACAATTGATTGATCCACTGGTATCTCCTGATGTGATGGTTTGGGTGTTTCCCTCCCCCCCCCCCCCCCCCCTCTCACTCCNCAGCCCACAGCCTGGACAGAGAGCATCTCCTCTATCTGTGTTTGAGATTTTTGTTCTTATACATCTCAGCAAGCCTATGAGTGAAGTAGACATCACCACTGTTTCACAGTCTGTAATCTAGTTCTTCTCACCAAAACATTCTAGCTAGCTTCAAACTAGCACACCTGACAAATAGATCAAAGACAAACCTTGAGCAACCTCACTTAGTGAAAGGTGTCTCACCCATAGCACAAAGGTTGGAAGTAGAGGGCAGATTCAGGAGATTAAGAAGAAATTCTTTTCAGGGAGGGTGCAGAGACACTGGCACAGGTTGCCCAGGGAGGTTGTGATGTTCCCTCCCTGGAGGTTTTCAAGGACAGGATGGATGAGGCCTTGAGTGACCTGTTCTAGTGGAAAGTGTCCCTGCCCACGGCAGGAGGGGTTAGAGCTAGATGATCATTAAGGTCCCTTCCAACCCAAACTCAAACCTACCTGTAATAAATAGAGGCCTTCCCTGTGATGTGGTACCCTATACCTCCACTACGCTGGGCTTCTGGGATTCTGAGAAATACACCCATCAGAGCATGATCACAGCATTTGCTGTGACATTCCTTTAAGTCACCTCTAAGAGAATATGGTCTATGAAGAGAATATGGTCCATGTTTTAAGCTGAACTGATTTTTTTTACTACCAGAGAATGCCCATACTATGATCATTATGTAAGTACCTACAAACCAAACTTGCCCAAACACAGATTCACAGATTCCTTTGGGTTGGGAAGGAGCCTCAACCACATCTCTGGGCAACCTGTTCCAGTATTTCACTACCCTCACTGTGAAGAACTTCCTCCTAATGTCCAACCTGAATCTCCCCTGCTGCAGCTTCAAATCATTGCCCCTCATCCTATCACCACAGGCCCTTCTAAAGAGTCCCTCCCTAGCCTTCCTGTAGGTCCTCTTCAAATACTGAAATGCAGATCCTAGACCACCCCAGAGCCTTCTCTTCTCCCAGGCTGAACAGCTCCAGTTCTTTCAGCCTGTCTTCATATGCCACCACTAAACCTTCACCATCCCATCACTGTGGAACTCTCGTGATGTCCTCCTAAGGTAATACCAGACAATGACAGTCAAACATGGAGATCTTTGAGGAGAGCTAGCTGTGCTTATTTACAACCCAAAAAGCTGAACATTATTGGAACCCCACAATGCTGGACCAGAGAATGTAGAGCTCTGCAGTGAAGCTAATCTACACTGCATAAATTATGTGGCAGACACATTCCTGGTGTATCAGTCTGTCCTGGCAACCAACTCGAGCACGTAAGGAGCCAACTGTACCTCCTGGAAACATACAGCACCAATCTGTAGATGCTATCACAAAAGCAACGTTCACACATCAACACAAGCTTTCCACAAAGCTTGATTCAACAGCAAAGCTTCCCTAAGAAACCATATTGGCACAGAAAACATTAACTGTAGTTAAGGCTGGGTATGATGGCTGGAAGGTGGGGATTCTCCAGGCAGCTCTCAGCCAGCACTGTAAGTCATAAAACCTCTCTGAATCTACATGCATAGAATCACAGAATGCTTTAGGCTGGAAGGGGCCTTTAAAAGTCAGCTACTCCAACCCCCATGCAGCGAGCAGCAACTTAGCCTAGACCAAGGCAGATTTAAACTGGATATCAGGAGCAGGTTCTTTATGACAACAGGGGAAAAACACTGGAACAGGATGCCCAAAGAAGTGGTTGAGGTCCCATCTCTAGCGACATTCAAGATCAGACTGACTGTGGTCCTGGGCAGCCTAATCTACTTGGAGGTGTCTCTGCTGACTGTGGGACAAGATGGCCTTTGAGGGTCCTTTCCAGCCCAAGGCAGTCTGTGAAGCTGCAATGAGAGCAGGTTGATTCCTGCACTCCGTAAACATTAAAACCTGCTTCAAGGTATCCCCCAGCTGCAGCGACAGTGTGGATTTCTCCAAGGAGGCATGCACCCTCTTGCTGCCTCTGAGTCTATCACATCCAAGTGGTCATTACTAGAGTCTTCTTGTACTTTGCAGCAATCTTTAACAGCTGCTGAGTATTTTAACACCATGTTTTCCTATGTAAGTGGCTGAGGGTTGACATGTTTCTCCTTGCTGTCCTCTGTGGCTGCAGACAGGGTTTAGAGGCACTTCTTGCAGTCAGAGCAGACATAAAGCCTGCAGAGTGGCTTCTGCATTTATTGTGTGTGTTTATTTCTGCTGTCTGAAGAGCTCCTTCCTCCTCACTCTCCTGTCCTTTGGAATCCTTCTTGCCACTCGCTGTTAGCACTCAGGAACTCTCAGGACAGATGGGAGAACATATTCAGCAGAGGAAAACAGAAGCAGCTTCTGTTTTTTCTTCATCCTTTTTCCTACTACCTTCAATTTGTTTCTCCTAAGACTTCCCATAGATAACTGAGCAATGCAGCATGTCCAACAGCAGTCCCACTTCTAAATAGAAAACCCAGGAAGCAAAAGAATCATCTTATTTCTCAAAAATAAACTCAAAATTACACCAATAGGCAGTGAGAAACCAGGCAGATCAGCTCAAAGTACTGACAGGGCTGTTACTCAATGCTGGAACTATGGAAATGCATCTTGCTACACAAATATAGCAAAGCTGGAAGAGGTCCAAAAGCAGATCGTGCAGTACTGCCAGGGAGGTAACTGCCCAAGTACTGGCTGGAGATGGCCAGGAGACCTCAGACCAGGGGCTCTGGTGCAGGGAATGCCAGCACAGGGCTGAAGCCACGTCACTGCAGTTCAAGGTAGTAGGGCTTGGTCTTGAAATGGACTCCAGGAAGGATAATTGTTTCAGTAGGAAAAGACCTGTAAGATTATTGAGTCCAACCTAAGATCAGTCCAACACCATTATCATCATTAAACCATGTCCCAAAGTGCCATGTCTACACATTTCTTCAACACCTCCAGGGATGGTGACTCCACCACATTCCTGGGCAGCCTGTTTCAATGCCTCAGAACTCTGGGAAGAATTATTTCTTAATATCCAACCTGAACCTCCCCTGGCATATTTCCTCATTCTATGACCTGACACTAGGGAGAAGAGACCAACCCCTACTTGTCTCCAGCCTACTTTCAGGGAGTTGTAGAGAGCAATGAGGTCTCCTCTCAGCCTCCTCTTCTCCAGGCTAAACAACCTGAGTCCTCTCAGCTGCTCCTCCCCAGCCCTGTTCTCCAGACCCTTCACCAGTTTTGCTGCCCTTCTCTGGACTCAGTCCAGCCCCTCAATGTCCTTCTTGGAGTGAGGACCCCAAGCACCTGCTCCACCATCTCAATATTCTACCAGGAGCTCCACTCAGCATGAGTTCTGTCCTGCAAGTTGTGCACAGCACCATGAAGTGACCAAATCACTGTAAGTAGCAGCACAGGAGGTTCCACCTCAACACAAGGGGGAACTTCTTGACTGAAAGAGTCCCAGAGCACTGGAACAAACTCCCCAGAGAGGTTGTGGAGTCTCCTTCTCTGGAGACTTTCAAGACCTGTCTGGATGTGTTCCTGTGTGTCCTGAGCTAGATTGTATGGTCCTGCTCTGGCAGGGGGGTTGGACTCGATGATCTCTTTGGGTCCTTTCCAACCCCTGACATCCTGTGAGCCTGTGATCACTAGAGAAATCTATGAATCTTCCAAATGCCTCAGGAATTCAAAGGACATACTCTCCAAACACGAATTTCCTGAATCACTATTCAAGTGTGGGCTGCCACAAGGTTAAGTCATTCTTATTTGCTTCTAGAAACATAAGGATCAGAAAGAAAACCAAACTGTGACATCTTTTGACAGCTTCGATTTGCCTCTAGTACATCTTAATGTAATGGCCCCAAGCCATTAAATCCCTCAGCTGCTATTCACCAGGCTTGGAAACAACCAAAATGCTGCCCCTGAGATTGGATCATGCCCTCCCATTGAGTCTCTTGGATTCTACCACGGGAGATGACTGTATAATGAAAAGTGATCATGCTTTCAACCAATTAAGGCTGGCATCTGAGGTACATCAAACATTGTGTGGCAGAAAGCAAATGCGTGGCTGTGTTTCAGCTACACTGAAGGGTAACCAAGAGAAAAAGCAGAGCAAAATGTCCTGCTGGAACATTTCTGTTCTGTCCTGGATTTCCTTTTGTAACAGGTCTAAAGCCAAAAAAAAAAAAAAAACCAAAAAAAAGGAGTCAGGCTTAAAATGATGAAAGCTAAATGGGAATTAATTTGAAGAGACATGTCATGGGTCAGGGCTGGGCCTGCCACCAGGCAAGTGAGAGAGCTTGTTTGAACCCCTCTGCTTCCCAAAGGGAGGAGAAAGGGAGAAAGGGGAGAAGGGAGAGAGAGCGATGGGGTGGGAAAGACACTGAACCAGCTGGGACGGAAAGAAGAACAATGCTGTGGAATAGAGACACAAACCGATACAGACACCAACCCCTGATGGTAATGAAGGCACCATGGGCACCACTGATTCTGGGGGCAGGAACTGGACAAGTGACAGCTTGGACCCAGCAGCAGATGGGAACTAGATTCAGGAGCTGGACTCTGGAGCTGAATTCAGGAGCACAGGGATAGGGGTAGAAATCAGAAGGGACAGAGTCCTTCCTTGGTCAGGGAAGAAGAGGCTTGACTCTGGGGCTCCCCCACCTGTCTCCAAAGATGCACTCCCTTGCTGGGCACTTGAGGGTCACCTGTCCTGGCTGCTACTCCCAGCAGGTGCCACCTCTTCCTTCCTGCCCCCCAGCATGTGGCAAAAGCTGTGGCAGTGCCCTTGGTGTGGGCAAGAGCAAGTCCAAGGCAGAGGCTTTCTGCAGCCCAGCCCAGGCAGAGCCTCTCCCCATCACCTTCTCACTGCTGACAGCAACCTCTGGCTGCAGAAATGTACCCTGAGCTGCAGACAGTGCTGGCAGAACCAGATCTGTCCTAGCACAGACCAGGACACACCACAAAATCTTAGTTAAGAACAGCCACTAAACATCACAGTCTAGAAATCACTGCACTGCAAAGCCACACAGTCATAGAACTGTAGAATTGTTTTATTTGAAGAGCCCCTTAAGATCATCAAGTCCAGCCACTAACCCACCACCACCACAGCCATTAAGCCCTGTCCCCAAGTGCCATGTCCATACATTTCTTGAATGCCTCCAGGGATGGTGACTCCACCACCAACCTGGGCAGCCTGTTTCAACACCTGTAGCCCATGTGTTAAGAAGCTGAACAAGGTTCCAGGTTATATGAATACTGAAGAAAAATATTGCAATATAAGTAAAACTCTGATAAGTAGCAGAGTGCTCTTAGAAAATGCCTACCTTCTTTTAAAAGCCATTGAGGATCTTCCAAGACATGGCTAAGCAGGACCTTGCTTTGGGAGTAATCCCAAGGAAATTAACAGCATTAATGACACAGGATCTGTAGAAATTAAAATCTATTTTCAAAGAAATTGCTTTGGAAGTCCTCAGGATAAGACCAGGGTGAGTGGTGGAGAGTGAGCCTGCTGTTTCCTTCTTACATGAGACAGCTCCTTGCTAGCTCCTTGTCTTTTAGAGACATAGTCCCCTCTCCAGTGACCATAGGGGAATCTTTGCAACTAGGGTGCACTGCATAAGCAAAATTTAGATGGCTGCTAACAGGTATCAAGTCCTGTTAGCTATTGCCTGCTCTCTCCCTCAAAAGAGCCCCAAAATTCAAGTGACAGAAGGGGGACTGCCATAAAAGAAGGAAGAGAAAAAGATAAGATCTTTCAGGATCTCCACCCCCAAACGCTACAGGTAAGCAAAGAAGAATGAGGCTTTTGGCTCCTGGGGGCCATCTTATGATGAGATATTGAAGACTGGACACAGCAACACCAGCCACTGTTACACAGGTTTGTAGAAGGATAAGCCTGACAGATGCTTGAAGGCAACTGTGCTGACATAATGGTCATGAGAACTGGATCTTGAAGAAAAGAGAAATTCAGAGCACAAAAGTATTTGAGTCATGGCCTTGTTTTCTAAAAGCACTCTGAAATTTGTGATGAGAGATTTCAGCAGCAGGAGAGAGAAGCTGAAAACGCATTCAGTTAGAAAAGAAGGATAATACCTAGAAAAGGGAATTAGATAAGGAAAGGAGAAGAGGAAGGGAAAACGGCATAAGGAAAACAAGGAGCAGAGAAGAGGGAGCAGAGGAGTCACCGAACAACAACACTAACAGCAATAATAAAGGTGGTTAAAGATCATTTACCACACCACCAACCCCAAAACTGAGGAATTTCACTGTTTGTGAGGCTTTGGAAGTTACAAATTCTATGTCATCAGCATGAATTAATTTCTTGGCTTCATATTACCACATAGGTGATATTTCCTGTACATTTACTCCCAAGACAATTCCTTTGCTACCATGATACTACCTCCCAGCTCAACACAAAAGAGCACCTTACATAAGTGGCATTTGTGCTCAACACAGGTGATGCTGTCTCCATGCACTGCACAAAGAAATCACTTATCAGAAGCAAATTCAGTTGCATAGCCGGAAGCATCCCATCTACAACACACAGACAAGAGCCAGACAGCATGAAATGGAAAGAGTTTAATTTCCCTCCAGGTTTATAACATGCTAAAAACACTCTGGATGGGCTTTCTGTGTTGACTGCATTAAATGTGTCCTCACACTCACCTGTCCTTGCAAGAGTGATTTCTTTCACTTCTACACAAGTTTGCTTCTCAACTGAAGTTAAAACACTTAAGTGCCGTTCAGAACCTGGTACAAACTTTAGACAGTGGGAAGAGTATGGGAACCTTCCAGCATTCTACTGAAAAATGAACCTCAAGTAATCCCACCTCCTCTGCAAGCTGATTGAAGTGAAGATGATTAATTACACCTACAAAATATGTGTGCAGCTGTATATAAATACACATATTTGGCTAACGGAATGGGCTGCCCAGGGAGGTGGTGGAGTCGCCATCCCTGGAGCTGTTCAAGGCAGGATTGGACGTGGCACTTGGTGCCATGGTCTAGCCTTGAGCTCTGTGGTAACAGGTTGGACTTGATGATCTATGAGGTCTCTTCCAACCTTGGTGATACTGTGATACTGTGATATTTCTAAACAAACAGCTGTCAGTGTTGGTCAGTGTTTTGTGGTGAGGCAGCAGCTAGAGAGTTGGTGACCATAACTAGGACTGACTATGCTGTGTGGATGAAGCAGGGCAATGCACTGGGTGTGGAGAAGCAACCTCTAGGTGGGCAGGGGTGGCAGCCATCATGGTGTGAAGTGGCAGGGACACAGGCAAGTGACTGGGATTCACTTAATGACATTTCCAAACTCACAGAGCAACCTGGGGCTCCAAACAGGTGGCTGCAGAAGTAGAGAGCTGAGCTAGGAGGAGCAGAGCACAAAGCAGCCTGGGCACAACCTAGTAAAGCAGCAGTGTCATCTGTGACCTAGTCTGATGGAGCCAGGTGGGGAGAAAGAGTAAGGATGAAGGATCTGACTGGGGAGGGTTGGCTGCAGTCAGCACAAAATAGGCTGGAGAAAACCAGTGGAAAGAGGTTGAGAGGAATCTCAGATTGCCCTAAGAGGTTATGGATTCCCCCTCCCTGGAGATCTTCCAGGTGAGGTTGAGCAGACTGGTCTGGTGGAAGGTGTCCCTGCCCATGGCAGGGGGTTGGAAACAGATCTTTAAGATCCTTTCCAAATCAAACCATTCTATGAATCCTGGGGGCAAGTTGAAAGGATGCAGGAGGGACTCAAGAACTGCTTCCCTTTATCGGTTGGACTTGATGATCTCAAAGGTCTCTTCCAACCAAAATGATTCTGTAATTATTTCTGTCACCAAACAATACAGAGACCCTGTGCTCAGCCTGACCACACTCTGTGCTCTACCAATTTCCAGCAGCACCACCTCCCCCCCACCCAGATCTCTCTCAACATGGGGAGGAGGAAGAGATGAGCAGCATCCCACTCTTTGAACGCTGAGAGGTATGACAGATGTTGGAGGGAATTAATGTGCATAAAACTAAACACTACTGACTGCAACCAATTAAGATGCTGAGAGAAGCTAAAGACCATACTGAAGCCCTTACAGCACCAGTTCGGGTGGCTGGTATTACTGTTTGGATTAAGAGGGAAAGGAAAAGAAACAAAAAGCAGAAAGTCTGCATGATTCTAGAATCCTGATTTGGATCCCCTCCCCAAATGCATGTCAAGCTGTGCTGGAAAAGAACGTAGAAGGCAGTCAGTTATCCCAGTTCTACTCAGTACAATCTCCTGCTATCAAAGTTCAGTTTTTTCCTCTTATTTTTCCTACTGTTCAACAGCACCAAATGACTGAAAGAGACACTAATCCACTCCAAGCCATGAAAAATTCTCTTCAGGAGTAAAAACACCTTTGAAATATTTCACCGTTACTCAAACAAACCATTTTAAAAGCATCTTCCGTTGAAAAAGTAGCAGTTAAGGATGGGTGTTTGAAAGATCCCCAAATAGCTGCCCTGTGCAGATAGAAATGGGACAGCTTCATCCTCTCTCCTCCAATTCCACCTATGCATGAGCAAGGGTTTAATACTCACCGTACTCAAAGTTCTCTGCTTTAATTCCTACAGTCAAGTGGTGCATATCGATACAGACTTTTGGAATGTAAAAAGTGAACAGTGGCAGACACAGAAAATGAAATCATGAGGTTCTCAGGGATTTTCCTCAATTATCTGGTCTGATTCCTGTTTATGGCACAGTGTATCCAGGATAACTGACAGGCAGAGCCATAATGGGCACACATATGGACTGTTTGGGGCTTAGCAATATAAAGGGAGGGAAAAGATGTCTCTTAGCTGGAGTTGCTTTGGAAAAAATGGCTGAAAGAAGGGGTATTTGCAGCAGCAAAACAGTTTAAAAGCCCTTCACAGTCAGGTTAAAGCCCTTCACTAGCATTTAACTCCCTGCCCATATCGCCCTGCGCTGTGCTGTCATCTGCAGCCGGAGCTGACAGGGGCAAAGCAACAAGATGCCTCGAAGACTCTGAAATGAATTCATGTGGTGTCCTTCCAACAACACAACGTCTGGGAAAGTTAGGGGCTGCTGCCTTTGTTTGACAGAGATTAACCACAGCACACAGAAACAACAGGGCTGGGTTTCTCTCCCCAGCACAGAAGCTGAATGACAATTGTCAAGACACTGCATTATACATACTGGGGCTGCCTTCTGCTCCCTTCATTCAGCACTCGCAGGGAGGACTCTGAGCGAATCTCAGCACCTCTTTTCCTCCCTGTTAAAAGCCAGTTGGGCGACCCCAGGCTGACCCCCAGCAGAGCTTACCAGGTATGTGCCACGGTGAAGCGCCGACGCTGGCGGATGCTTTTGTTCACCAGCAACTTTCTGAAAAAGCAGGGAGAGTTCCTCGGGGAGCTGCGAGGAGAAATCTTGGGAGACGTAGGTCTGTTCCCAGGCAGCTTGGGAAGCTCGAGCTCTAGATGCATTTGTTCTTTGAAAGTCCTGATGTAAATTTCGGACTCTGGAGTAGCAAGTTCCCTAGAAGAATCTTTTGCCGTCATAGCTCAGGCGTTGTGCGAGCTCTCACCATTCAGAGAAGGAACCAAACGGGCATCGCGCCGGCAGCGCCGCAGATGAGAACCGCTGATAAATGGGCAGAGCTTGCCCCTGCTCATTCAACCAGGCTGGGCTCCAAATGGCAAGGCTGCCTGAAGCAACGGCGGCAGAAATCGAAGGGCGATAAGGCAGGGTTGTCAGAAAACCTTTATCAGCCCAGCTCTGCCTCTGAAAATGCGCCGGAGTGTTTCTGTGTCAGCAGGCTCCCTGTGGATGCGGCTCTGCCTGCCAGCTACACACCGACGCGCGTCGGAGCCATTCAGCCCCGCGCACCAGCTCATGAAAAATTCATAGCAGCCAGCTCCCGATCGATCCCTTCCTATAGCACTTGGGCTTCACACACTTCACAGCGAAAAAAACGCTGGATTTTTTTTCAGGGTGCACTAATAAAGCCAAGGAATTCCCTGCTCTTGTCGCCAGCCAAGTAACCCAGTTCATTCAGCGTGCTTAATAAAAAAGGTCTTCATTCAGAATTAGTTGGGTGCTGCAGTAGCTCCACCCATGCCATGCTTATTGGCTCGATATTATTTTGATAACTGGACTCTCTTCAGCTCTGCCTTGTGTGAGGAGCGTGTCGGGTTCTCATGAAATATTCAAGAGCTGTCTGACACCATGACATCGTTCCTGGCATCGCCCGGCACAGCCCGGGCACACCCAGTGCGACCCCCGGGATGGCAGCAGCAGTGGCTGGGCTTAGAGAAATGCAGGATGGGCCAGGAAGGTGGGGCAGGGAAAAAAAACAAACCACACCGCAAAGCAAGGAGCAATGTTTTGCAAGAACAAAGCGTGCAAGAATGCAGGGATGAGCTGAATGTTGGCAGAGCAGCCCCCAGCGCTTCACTGTCTGATGGTCAAAGGGCAGAACCACCTCCAGACACTGCACAGCCCTGAGCCAGCAACCAAACAAGAGGGAAACACTGAAGGATGGGGGAAACTGCCACTTAAATGCAAATTAACTTAAGTGAGGAATGTATACAGAAACACAAACCTCAAGACTATTTGTTTTGTCTGGACATAAACACCATGAACCCAACTTCTACGCTTGAAAAGCAAAAATAATGCAGGAAGTTAAAGGCAGAGTTTGATGCTGATTGTAGGAATATATTCAATCCAACAGGGAGTGACAGAGCATCTTTTTTAAAGCAGGTGACCTTAAAGATAAATACAAATTTCTTTTTAAAGGAGAAAGACAGGGAAGAGTGTCCCCAGCCAGCACTCTGACTTACATCGATGAGGTTGATTACACAGCAGAGGCATCAATTACACCACAAATTCCCACCAGTCCTTGTTCATACCAGGCTTGCTTTCACTCATATCCCAAAACACTTCCCCAAACCATTAGTGTGCCTTCCTCAGCTCCCAGCAGAAGGCTTGCTACAGAGAGCTCCCCTATAGCAGAGACTATAGAGAAGTTATAGATGCCCTACCCAAACTGCTACCAGCTTATTCACCAGCTATACATATTTAAAAGCAGCCCAAAAAGAGCAAGATCTGCCTAAGCTCAACCTGAGGCCCCTGGCAGTGCAGTGCTATTTACCACCAAGAGCTTCAGGCAGTAGCAGAAGAGAAACATTTGATGACACCATGGTAGTCTGTTACTGTCCATCTCCACTGCACTGACAGCCAGTGAGAAGACAAACAGAACACACAGGATGCTTAGAATCTGGAATTCTAAATGAGAAAAACAAAGTTTCTAACCGTCCAGGAAGCAAAACAGGATATAGGAAGGGATTTGAGGAGAATCCATCTAAGATTAGAGAGGGCATTTCCATGCCTGTTCACAAAGCTATGAAAATGGTGAGAAGAACAAAGGGAAACTCACCTTTGAAAAGCACTCTGCAATAAAACAGGCTGCACAAAGGCAGTCGGGCTGACTGTGTCCTTCCCTTACCTGAATTCAGAGAGATTTCACCAGCAGCATCCATTAAAGATGTGTTCCATTATTTGGGACACTCATAAATTAGCAATGAAACGTCAGCCCCACAGCCTGCAGAAGGAACCGTGGTGAGATGTGCACAAGCTGCTGATAGAGCAAATAAATGCAAGACTAAGCTAATGAGATGGGAAAAGGAGGCTGGGGAGAGGGGAAAGCAAGCTTCCATGCTCCCTTAAAGCATATAGAATGAAAAAAAGAGGTGGTGGAGTGTCCATCTCTGGAGACCCTCCAAACCCTTATGCACGTGTGTTCCTGTGTGTCTTTCCCTAGGCGAACCTGCCTCGGCAGAGGAGCTGGACTCAATTTCCAGCCCCCACCACTCTGATTCTGTAAAAAGGCAAAGTGCCGCCTGCTGGTTTGGGTAGCCAAATGTAGGTGCTTCTCCAAGCCGAGCTCTAGGACAACATATGCTCAGTACACACAACCTCAGAGTACCTGGAAGGCCGATCTTTAGCACAGGACATCTCTTCTCTTCAAGATCTCCCAGCTCCTGGCGGCAAGAGAAGCAAATGGCTGCCCGAAAGGCTGCAGAACAGCTCTTTCTTGCTTCAGCAACCATTCTTCATGCTGCAAATGTCTGATGTTGCACAGACAGAGGACCATGAAGCCAACAGCTGTACAGCCTCTGTTCACGTGTAGTACTTGAAATCTGTTTAGACATATTGCTTGACTCCAGGATAAGCCAAGATGAGGTGAGAACCAGAACCTCTCAAGAGTTCCCTTCTCTGGAAGCCTTCAAAACCCACCAGGGCGCATTCCTGTGATCCTGCTTTAGCAGGAGGGTTGGACCAGATGATGCTCAAAGGTCTCTTCCAACCCAAACCACGCTGAGATTCTGTGACTTGAGCTAACTGTCATGAAACTTGGAATTAGAATGACTTTAGAAGCCATTGTGACAAAAGGAATTTGCTGCATTAGCTGAGGTTACTGTCAGCAACAGGAGGCAACAGTAGAGACAACACTGAGGGTACAGGGAGACTGAAAAAGTGACCAGATACAATGACCAGTTTACTGAGGCTCCCCTGTTAGCAAAAAGAAATGGGCAACAGGCATCTCATGCTTTCCTGAACTTCTGCAATGTCCCAGTAGCACAGTGGAATGCAGTAATTCAGCAGTGCAGGTCAAGAGAGGTTCTCCTTCCCCTTTACTCAGCCCTAATGAGGCCACATCTACAGTACTGGATCCAGTTCTGGACTTCTCAGTTCTAGAGAGACAGGGAACTACTGAACAAAGTCCAGGGGAGGCTACAGAGGTCTTGAAGGGCCTGAAGCATCTTTGTGAGAAGGAAAGGCTGAGAGCCCTGGGGCTGTTGAGCCTGCAGAAGAGCAGCCTCAGAGGGGATCTGATCAATGCTCAGCAAGAGATAAAGGACCTGTGAGGGGCAAGAGGATGGGGTCAGACTCTTCTCAGTGGTGCCCAGAGACAGGACAAAGGGCATAAACTGGAACCCCTCTGAACAAGAGGAGAAACTTCTCTGTTGTGAGGGTGCTGGAGCCCTGGAGCAGACTGCCCAGTTGTAGAGTCCCCTTCTTTGGAGAGTTTCCAACCCCAGCTGGCCATTGTGATGCTGGGCAAGCTGCTGTGGGTGCCCCTACTTGAGCTGGACTGGATGATCTACAGAAGTCCCTTGCAATTCCACCGTGTTGGAATTCTGTGTGGTTATTGCATGCAATAGCATTAGTAGCCTAAGAGTAAGAACCCGTTTCAGCCTATCAGAAAAGGATCCAGTAACATGAAAGAAGACTTGAGGGTGGGGAGGAGATGATTAAAGAAAAGGGCCTGGTAGCACTGGCAGAAAAATGAAACCACTTGGAAGAAGGAGGCCAACAAAGGAAAACTTCAGAAGCTGAAGTATCATTGAGTAAGTTTCCATACAAATTTCCAAGTTACCAAAGTGTACAAGATTCCAGAAAAGTTTAATCTCTTTTGACATAATGTATTAGAATAACCAATTTGGGTGGCAAATTGAATTTTCAAGCACGCAATTCCTCATCAAAGGCTAGTCCTCGTGGTGCTGAGTGCAACTGCTAAGCAACAAGAGCACACACATTTTCTTTACACTAGCACTATTATTTACCTGTTTCTGTGTCATAATTGCCAGGATAAAAGAAAATGCCAGGGGAGAGGCACCTGTGCAATGTCCTTCATGCTTAAGCAGTGGTTAGTTGGCTTTCCACAGCCCTTTCAGTCAGTGGCAGAGTAATTGGAGACCTCCTCTACAGAGCACACCCTCTAGAAGTAGACTAAGATAAAACCAGTTATAGGAAGCTCCCCTCTGTTACTCAGGTCATTGTTCCATTCATGCCCATTAGGAAGGCAGCACAAACAGATAATGATAATCTGACAGCAAATTAATTAGAAAAAATATTTAATTCAAAGGCCTGAGGTTTGCTAGTTCTGCTTCTTTTTCAAAGGAAATGTTCTACCACCCCAGCACCAGGTGACAGAATAAGAGGAAATGACCTGAAACTGTGCCTAGGGAGGTTTGGATACTAGGAAATAATTTTCTTTGCTTGCAGGAGTGATCAGGCATTAGAACAGGCTGCCCTGGGAGGTGGTGGAGTCACCATCCCTGGATGTGCTCAAGAAAGGTGTGGGCATGGCACTTGGGAACATGGTTTAATGGCCACAGTGGTGTTGGGTTGAACTAGAGGATCTGAGAGGACTTTTCCAATCAAAACCATTCTATGAAGTAAGGGTGGGGAGATGCTGGAACATCTTTGTTCCAGGTCTTTGATGTCTCCCTCCCTGGAGGTGTTCAAGGCCATGTAGGATGGGGCCTTGAGAGCAACCTGGTCTAGTGGAAGGCATCCCAGCCTATGGAAGGGGGGCTGAAACTAGGTAATATTTAAGGTTCCTTCAAATCCAAGCCATTGTATGAATCTGTGAAGTTTGGAAAAGGAAGGAAAGTGAAGTGAAACAGGTTTTTAATCAAGTAGAGAGTTTCCCTTTCAGAAATCCTGGCTTTTTGTTGCCTGTTTTCACAAGGAAAATAAAGATCTTTTGGAAAATGAAGCCTCTTACTTGTGCCAAACATGTAAAAGAAAAACAGAGTTTCCCCCTCTTGCATAGCCTTAATTGTTGCTCAAGCAACTTGCTGTCTAAATGCACCCCATAATGTATGCTCCTGAAGCAATCAAGAGCCTGCTTCTTTGTTCTCCTTAGTCCTGGAATGACTATGATGGTCCCTCGTACACATCAGTGTTTGCTTGCTTCAGACCAAGCATCTGTGCAAACACAGCACTGTAAAGGTCACTTGCAAGAGACAGCCATCTCTAGAACCTTCATTAGTAGTTGAGGATGCACAAGAGAAGGACTTTGTCTGCCTCCTGAAAGCCAGATTCCTTCTTCTAGAACACCTCTGAGGTAAGAAGTCCTGTTGGGGCAGCAAGGTTATGGAATCTCAGGGCACCGTCACTACTTAGCAGCTGGATTTCTGCCAAATGCACAGGGCAGAAGATGGGCTGGGAGAGGATCAACAATGGACTTCAAGGGCAGAACCTCTAGAAGCCATCTAGCTTCATCAGCTCTGAAAGAGATGAACGATGTGACCCAACCTAAACTTCCCCCCGGTGCAGCTTAAGGCCACCTCCTCCAGTCCTATCACTTGTTCCCTGGGAGAATTAATCAACCCCCACCTGGCTCCAACCTCCTTCCAGAGAGTTGTAGAGAGTGAGGTCTCTCCTCAGCCTTTTTCTACAGGCTGAACACCCCCAGACTATTCTCCAAATCCTTTACCTGCTTCATTGCCCTCTCTGTACACAGTTACAGCCCAAGGTCACTCTGCACACTAGGCACTACAAACCTTGATCCTTTTACCCTCCTTGCCTCTGCTGTGACCATAGAAGGTAAAAGAGAGTCAAGAATATGCAAACAGTCACTGGCACTAGAAAAGAATTCAGGTAGAAAGCCCGCAGTAAAGGAGGGAATGCATTTGTGGTAGAAATGTCACAGGCCTGACATGGATGTGATCTTCAGTGCGATGCCTAAGGCAGAAGATGTAATTTCCAGGATGAGCCCGCACTGGGAATAAATCAGAGCAACCCAGGGAATGGGAGACAGGCAAACCTGTGAGGGGGAGGCAAGTGAATCAAAGAGAAGAGAGATGTCTAGGAGGAAACCTAGAGCGAGACAAAAAAAAAAGCCCAAACCTATCCATGAGCTGGAAGCCGCAGACAGGCAAAGCTGGCCAGGAAAACAGATGCCAAGGAACCGCTTCCACGTGAAAAGAGAAGTTGCTGTGGATAAAAATATAAGAATAGGAAATGAATGCCACAGCTTTAAGGCAAGAGCAATGGGTGGTAAGGAGGATTTGGGAAGGTGACAGTGATGTGAGAAGAGCTGGATACAGCATTGCTAAAACCTGGAAAAGATGCCAAGACAATAAAACCAAAAAGCTGTACAGGCAGAGTGATGGTTAAGAATGTGTTTGGGGTGGAAAACTGAAACCTTTCCAGTGGTGGAGTGAGCTCTGTAGACACAACAGAAGTGGAGAAAAAAAGGAAAAGAAAGGTGGAGAGTACAAGTTGAAGAGATTAACACAAGAGGAAAGCTTAAGAGGTGTATTTCACATCTTCTTTATTTCCCTTCTATCATGGCCAAGAGGCACACTAAGTCCATTCCACCACTGATGACATTAGGATCATTATTAGCTAATTCTACTCCATTCCTAGCCCTAATTTCACTTTTGGCTCCTCAGAGCAGCAGCAAATTTGATGATGGCCTGTACTTAAGCACATACCAATGAGTGCTATTTTAAGCCATCACACCAAAACCTGATGCTTTATGATAGTCGTTTTGCCTGGATAAGAGCTCATCATTCTAACTCAAGATGCATTTATCAGTTGCTTCTTCCTACAACAGGATAAAGTCACAACAAAGCCCAGGGAGCAAACGTCCAGAACACATAACACGAAGTCAGTGCTGAAAAATATCAATGTGACAGCAAAGAAATATTACCAGGAAGCTGTGAAGAGATCTTGAGACAGTCAATTTTTTCAGCTCTGCCTGAATAATGGCTTCTTTAATAGAAGGATGAGCGAAGTCCAATGCAGGAAAGTCTTTGAGTCAGAAGTGGGATTCTTAAGGACCTGTGGGTGTAGGTTGGCTAAAGATGAGTTGGTTGGCTGGCTAAAGATGAGTTGGTGTGTGCCCAGGTGGCTAAGAAGGCCAACAGCATCCTTACCTGGATCTGCAAGAATGTGGCCAGCAGGACTGGGAAAGGCATTGTCCTCCTGTACTCAGCAATGGAGTGCTGGGCTCAGTTTTGGGCCTCTCTCCAAAAAGGACATTGAGAGGCTGGAGTGGGTCAAGCAAAAGACAAAGGAGTTGGTGAAGGGTCTGGAGAACAGGTCTGGTGAGGAACAGCTGAGAGAACTGGGGTTGTTTAATCTGGAGGAAAGGAGGCTGAGAGAAGACTTTCTGACTCCCTACAAGTCCCTAAAAGGAGGCTGGAATGAAGGGGATGTTGGTCTCTTCTCTCAAGGAACAAGCAACAGGACAACAGGAAATGTCCTCAAATTGCACTAGGCAAGGTTTAGGTTGGACATGAGGAACAGTTTCTTCACAGAAAGGGTTGTCAAGGCCTTACTCAAGCTGCCCAGGGCAGTGGTGGAGTCTCTAAGCCTGGAGGGATTGAAAGGCCATGGAGATGTGGTGCTGAAGGACATGGGTTAGTGATGGACTTTGCAGTGCTGGGTTAACAGATGGACTTGTTCCTAAAGGTCTTTCGCAATCTTGATGATTCTATGATTTAAGGGGGGGGNGAGGCTTGGCCAGGGGGTTTAAGAAGCAAAGGTGGATCAGCCAAAGAAAATGGAGGATGAGGTTAGGAGAGATGCAGCCCAGCCAGCAGCCCAGAGCTCCCCAGCAGGCAGAAGTGGCTTTACCTATGTTTTGGTTTTTATTCTTATACATCTCAGCAAGCCAATGAGGGAAGTAGACATCACCATTGTTTTCCTTTTACAGCCTGTAATCTAGTTCTTCTCACCAAAACATTCTAGCTAGGCTCAAACTAGCACAGGGGGGCAGGGGATAAAAAAAAAAAAAAAAAAGACTCCTGCAAGAGCTGCTGTCTCACAAGCCAAAGCTTCTGAAAGGTGGCTCCATGCCAGAAAACTTTCAATGACACAGTTGATGATTTTTCTTCTACTTTCCTCAAAGTTTCTAGAACTGAGACACTGAAGGAGAGGTAGAAGGACATCACTAACCACCAGTTTGCGTGGCAGAAGCCCCACATTTAAGAAGCAAAAAACCCCGTGAAAATAACAACCATTCACTGCAATTTCTATCACCAGAGCATGATCAGGGTTGAGTGAGGTTTGGGGTTTTTTCTATATTTAAATTGTTTTAAATTAAAGGATTTTCTATCTCCATTCCCACAGAATCCCCTAAAGTTGAAATTTTCTGAAGGGCAGACATCAGCAATTCTTGCAGAGGCCCTTGAAACAACATTTTGGAGTGCTATAAATGGTCACAGCAGAGAGAACCATGGCACCTAGCAACCCTCTAGCTGGCAGTGACAGAACTGAGCCAACTGCACAAGAAAAAAGCAACTGGAAAAATCTGTCCTTATTTATTTCAGAGAGTCAGGAGACCAGCACAGAGATATGATCCACCTCTATGAGCTTAGCAAAGGTTAAGAAGGATTCACCCTATATAAATGGGACCTGTTGAGCTCTTCCTATGTCACTACCATGCAGTTGCTGCCAAAGAGACTATTCTTCATGAAGTAAGCAGCTTGTATGTGAGCTTTTGGCTCAGTACCCATGACTTACAGCCTCTGTATATAATTTCATAAGTTGTTAGGTCCTTGAAGCACACAGTAGCTCTACCAAGGTCAAGAAGATCTAGACGACTTCTCAGTTCAGTCATAACTAAATGAACATCTCTAAGAAAGATTCCTCAAGAGCTCTGAGTGGCTTGGGTGCTCCTCTATTCACAATGAATTACATCAACCAGGTCACTGCATCGTTTGAGTTGAGCACTACAAGGTGGCACTGAAAAATTACCTTCCTTCAGAACATGGATAAAGAAGTCAGTAGAACCAATGTCCTGCTATGAGCTAGAGCAGAACCAGTTCTGCTCAAAGCTGTGGCTGCTGAGCTCAGCCCTTGCTCAGGGCCAGCACTGTCTGCAGCTCAGGGTGCATTTCTGCAGCCAGGGGCTGCTGCCAGCAGTGAGAAGGTGCCTGAGCTGTGCTGCAGAAAGCCTCTGCCTTGGACTTGCTCCTGCCCACACCAAGGGCACTGCCACAGCTCATGCCCCATGCTGGGGAGCAGGAAGGCAGAGGTGACATCTTTAAGAAGAGGCCAGGACAGGTGACCCTCAAGTGTCCAGCAAGGGAGTGCAGCCCATGGATGGCATTTGCAGGAGACAGCTGAGGGAGCACCAGGGTCAAGCGTCTTCTTCCCTGGCTGATGTCCCAGGAGGGCTCCATCTATTCTACCTTTGATCCCAATCCCTGTGTTCCTGAATTGAGCTCCAGAATACAGCTCCCGAATTTGGTTTCCATCTACTGCTGAGTCCAGGCTAGGACTTCCCCAGTTCCTGCCCCCAGCATCAGTGATGCCCATGGTGCCATCATTGTCATCAGGGTTCCATATTGGTTTGTGTCTCCATCTCTATTCCATGGCATTATTATTTCCACCCCAGCCAGCTTAGTTTCTTTCCCACCCCATCACTCTCTCTCCGTTCTTCCCTTCCTCCTCCCTTTGGGAAGCAGAGGGGTTCAATGAGAAACTTCGGCACTGGTCTGGTGGGCAGCCCAGCCCTAATCTATGGCAGCCAGCATGCCTGACACCTTTCACCTGCTATTTAATCTTCATCAGGATTTGGTCCATTTTTATTTCTCATAGTGTATTACACCCCAGAAAGGCAAAGACAAATTAGCAGAGTTCTTTGCAGAGCTCCTTGTCATGTTAAACTAAAAGTAAAAAGCACTTCTTAGTGTTTAAACTAAAACCGCAATCTCTTAAAGTGTTCCAATGCCATTTTCTTCCCTGCAGATGTCTATTTCTGTTGTTATCTTCCAGAAGAAACATCCAGAGCCCAAGATACTTTCTTCAGAACACTCATTTCCTCAGCAACTTTGCTGGCCATTAAACCATGTCCCCAAGTGCCATGTCCACACATTTCTTGACCATCTCCAGCAACAGCGACTCCACCGCCTCCCCAAGCAGCCTGTTCCAATGCCCAAGAAGCCTTCCTGTGAATTCTTTTTTCTTAATCTCCAACCTGAACCTCCCTTGGCACTATTTCAGGCCATCCTCTCTTGTTCTATCACCTGATACTAAGGAAAAGAGTCCAATCCCCACCTGGATCCAACCTCCTTTCAGGGACTTGTAGAGAGCAATGAGGTCTCCCCTCAGCCTCCTATTCTTTCAGTTAAACACCCTGTAAAGGGTTAACCTTCCTGAGAGAGTGGTCTTGACCCTGACCCCAGGTCCTCCTGACTCCTCCCTGGGGGTGGGCCCAACCCTTCCTCCAGGTGAGGTGGTTAACCCACTCCCACTTCCTGTCTAGCCCCCTATAAAAACAGAGGAACTGCCTGGTTTGCTCTCTCTCACCCTGCCTCCCTGCTTGCCAGCATCACCTGCCTGTTTCTTGCTGCTCTTTGTTTTACCACGTGGTCCTCAATCCATGAGAGCGGTCAAACCCATTGCCATCAATCTGGTTGTATATATATATATATATATATATATATATGTAGTACCTTGCTTTCCCTTCCCTATACCTCTTTGCAACTCCTCTACCTCAAGTACCTTTGATTTATTGTTGAAGTTTTCTCTTTTAACTTCCAAATTGAAGTGAGACTATTGATTTGGGTGTGTTTTACCTTTTCCTCTCTACATCCACTTCCCTTTCTTTGAAAAAAGGGGGGAAGAGGGAAAGGCATCCTGTAAATTGTTGCTGGGTCTATTAACTATATTTGAGTCTGTGGGAAATTTAAACTAGAACTGAGACACACCCCAGTTCTCTCCGCTGCTCCTTACCAGCCCTGCTCTCCAGACCCTTCGCCAGTCCTTCTTGGCCTCCCGAGCACACATTGGCTCAACTTGAGCTGCTGCCAACAAGCACCTCCAGATCCCTTTCTGCCAGACAACTTTTCAGCCATCCTGAACCAAGACTGGAGCCCTCACAGCAGCAGCGTGACGCAAGTGCAGGATCTGGTGCTCGGCTTTGTTAAATCTCATCCTGCTGACTTCTGCCCATTGATCTGGCCTGTCCAGATCTCTCTGTAGAGCCTCCCCACCCTCAACCAGACCAAAACTCCCACTCAATTTAGTGTCATCTGCAAACTTACTGAAGGTGGGGATAAGGCCTTCTGCTACTAGTAGGCAGGGAGCTCTACAGAGCTGCTCACCCAGGCAGGCTGGCTGTCCCTCCTCAGCCTGTTGTTTTATTCCTGAGGTGCTGTGAGCTGCACGAGCTGCACCTGCCTCTGCCATGCATTTGCCTGTGACTAAGCACCTCAGCTCACATGAGTCACCAGCACTGAACAGCCAGGATCAGGCCTCTGCTCACCACCATGCACAGAAGCCTCTGTATCCACATCCAGGTGCCTTGCTATCTCCAGAGCCAACTAAATGCTCCATAACCACTATTAGAGAATCCAAGCATGGTGGGAGTCAGAAGGGACCTCTGGAGATCATCCAGTTCAACTGCCTGCTAAAGCAGGGCACCCACAGCAGCTTGCTTGGCATCACATCCAGAGGGAGTTCGCACAAGACCACAAAAATGATCTGAGGGCTGGAAGCCCTCTGCTGTGAGGCCAGGCTGAGAGAATTGGGGTTGTTGCCCCTGGAGAAAAGAGCGTTCCAGGGAGACCTGGTGGCCTTTCAGTGCTTAAAGGGGACAATCAGAAAGCTGGGGACAGATTTCTGTAGTGACAGGACAAGAAGTGATGGTTTGAATGACAAGAGGAATTTTCAGATTAGAGAGAAGGGAGAAATGTTTTACACTGAGGGTGGTGAGACCCTGGTCCAGATTGCCCAGAGAGGTGGTAGCTGTCCCATTCCTGGAACCACTACAGGTCAGGTTCTTTGGGGCTCTGAGCAACCTGCTCTGGCTGCAGCTGTCCCTCCTGTGATAGTTATGCAAAATTAATAATCTGTATTACTTTTGATATCCAGGCAAAGATTGTTAATAACTATGAACATGGTTTATGGACATTAAAACGTGTCAGAAAACTTATTCACAAGGTTCAAAACACAGACTATGGAAATTCATACATGCAGGGAACAGGCAAAACCACAGCACTTACTTTCTTAAAGTGGCAAACACAAACATTATACTGGAAGAGAAGATTCTTGTGGTTAATCACACTGCTTATCCACTAGAGGACACAGGAAGCCCCTTTCTGCTTATGGCAAAAAGCAATTAGTGAATTAGAGGAGGCTTTAAGTATTTACTCACAAAATATTATCAGCCAGTACCCAAAGCATGTGGAGGGGCTGCTGTCGGTGGCCTCAAAGCTGTTAGAGCCTTTGGAGCTTCCTAGGCTCTTTTCTCAGGAAGTTGGGCATCGATAGCATAGTCTCTGACCTGGTTCCTCATAATTCCCAATTCAGCAGAAGCCTTGCAGAGGGGCAGGCTGGATGAGATGCAATGTGCAGCCTTGGCACAATGTCACACTGGCTATGCAGGCCAATCATGTGCAGGCATTTAGAGCCTGTTCCTGGTAAAGTCCAGGCAGTGGAGTTTACAGGCAGTTTCAGGATGCAATGAGGCAGCAGGAGCAGCACACCGTGCTACCTGTTCATCCCTTTTTATCAATACCAGCTAGAGACTAATGGGCCTTTGGACATAGATTAGTCAATCAAAATGGCACTTTGCCAAGCTTGACCATATTATGTGAAGCCAGGGCTTTCATTTTCCTTTCCTGCAGTTGCTTCCTCCAGCACAGAAGGATGGGGAGCAGGGAAACATGTCTGGACAAGACGGAGTCCTTAGACTCAATGGCTCCAGGTCCTTTGTCCTCTTTCCTGCAGCTGCTTCTCCCCACAGCAGAAGGGAGGAGAGCAGACAAACACGCCTGAGCAAGCCAGGGCATGGATAAGCCCATTTTTGGCCTATCAGGCCTACCACAACACCTCCCGACTGCACAGGGGTTGGATTGGATGGGCTTTAAAAGGTCCCTTCCATCCTAAAGCAGTCTGTGATTGTAGATGATGATGTGCAGGACACATGGCACGGCCAAAATGGTTTGCTGGCACCAGGAACCACACTTTCTCCAGCATCACATTCCAGAGCTTCAGGGATAGTTTGGGCGCAGCTGAACATTCATGTAGGCTCCTGCCACACACAGCCTTGTCACTGTACTGCAGGACTCTGCCTGCTCCCAAACATCCACATAGAGAAAGCTGGGCCAGAACCTAAAAGGGGCCTAGAAGAAAGCTGGGAAGAGACTTTTAACAAGGGCTTGTAGTGATAGGATGAGAGGGAACAGATGGAGGCTGGAGGAGGGGAGATTTGGACTGGAGATCAGGAAGAAATTCTTTCCAGGGAGGGTGGTGAGACACTGGAACAGGTTGCCCAGGGAGGTTGTGGATGCCTCCTCCCTGGAGGTGTTCAAGGCCAGGATAGATGAAGCCTTGAGCAACCTGGGCTAGTGGGAGATGTCCCTGTCCACAACAGGGAAGGTTGGAACTAGATGATCTTTAAGGTCCCTTCCAACTCAAGCCATTCCAGTATTCTGTGAATCTATGACTGGAAAACACAAATAATTTTGATGCACATCACATCTGCTGTGATTCTGCTGTAGGTTTTCAAGCTACACACAACTACACAGCAAAAATTAAAGCAACTTCTTTGCAACAAACCAGACCACCACCAGAACCTTCTTGTGTAACACTAAAATGCACCTAGTGCCATGGGCAGGCTGAGAAGCATAAGGTAGCTCTCCAGGTATCAAAGCAAAGGGAGTTTGATCTTTCACAAGAAGTTATCCTTAGTCAGTATATTAAAAGACAAAAGAAAGTTGTGTCAAATTCTTGTCTGATTCAGCTTTTGTATCAACTCTATTTCCATCATCTCCCTTTATTTTCCATTCTTGGGAAGATGAAGTTTGAACATAATATTTCAGAAGCTTCATTGTCTTTAAGGAATTCACAGTGACTCACTTCTTGCCACACACAGACAGCTCAAGTTGTCTTATTTCACTTTGGCACAAGGTATATAATTATTATTGAATCATTAAAAGTTGGGTTTGTGTGCCTACAGCTACCTCTGTTTTGAACAACTGCTATTCCAGAACCTCAGCATGGTGGGAATTGGGAAGGACCTCTGGAGAACATCAGTTTTTCTACAGCCACAGCCACTCACAAAAGGCAAGTGTGTGCTGCCTGAGCTGCATTGGTATCTCATCAATTTATAACTCAACCCCTAATCCCCAGCACACTGGAGGTTGGAATGGACCTCTGGAGATCATCTTGTGAAACCTCCTGCCAAAGCAGAGGCACCCAGAGCAGCATGCCCAGCATCACAGTGGCCAGGGGGGTTTGGAATCTCTTCAGAGAAGGCGGCTCCACAACCTCTCCAGGCAGCCTGCTCCAGGGCTCCAGCACCCTCACAACAAACAAATTTGTCCTCCTGTCCACATGGAATCTCCTGGATTAGTTTGTGCCCATTGCCCTTTATCCTGTTGCTGAGCACCACTGACAAGAGTCTGGCCCCATTCTCTTGCCCCCACAGGTCCTTCATCTCTTGCTGAGCATTGAGCAGATCCCCTCTCAGGCTGCTCTTCTGCAGGCTCAACAGCCCCAGGGCTCTCAGCCTTCCCTCCTCACAGACCTGCTCCAGGCCCCTCAGTATTTTTGTAACCTCCACTGGATTCTCTCCAGTACTTCACTGTCCCTCTTGAACTGGGAAACCCAGAACAGGACTCACCACAGACAAAGTAGAGAGGGATGAGAACCTCCCTCAGCCTGCAGGCCACACTCCTCTTCATACATCCCAGGAGACCATTTGCCTTCTTGGCCACAAAGGCACATTGCTGGCTCATGGGAAACTTGTGCCCCAACACTCCCAGGTCCTTCTCTGCAGAGCTGCTTTCCAGCAGGTCACCCCTATAATCTCTAAGTAAACAGGATCATCTTCAATACTGGGCTCACCTTGTTATTCATCCAAAAAAGGGATGTGTGACCATGTAAGCAGATTAAAACCCATCAAATCAAATAAATGCAAACTAGGAAAAGGATTTGTCATATTTAGACAACTAAATAAAACCTGTGTACAAAAAGACCTTGAGAAAATACTGACATTTTAAATTCAAAACCCAGGACAAATCCAGCATTTCTTCTTCCAGCCCCTCTGTACCAACTCCACTAGTGGGAGGTGTCCCTGCCTATGGCAGGGGGTTGGAGCTGAATGATCCTTGAGGTTCCTTCCAACCTAAACCATTCTATGATTCTATACACCACAGGTAAATCCCAGCTATTCTGTTTGGATCTTCCAGAAAACAGAAAAATAAATATTCCATCTGAGAAGAAGATCCAGGAGTTCAAAACCTCACAGCAACAGACAATATCTAAACATAGGCAGCCAAAACACTTCTCTGTGTGGTTTTATCTGAGAAAATCACTTCAGAGGTCAAGTCAGGGATAGCCAAATCAACTCTGCACCAACTTCATTTCAGATAGAGTTGCATTTGATCTCTGCATAAATGACACCTCTTAGTATCTGGTAGCCACCATTTTCTGCTATCGTGAAGGATTCCTGTGATGTATTTTTGTGATATCAGATGGAGATAGAGGATCACAAACCAGCCTTAAAATCACAGAATCATTTAGGTTGGAAAAGATCTTTAAGATTATCAAGTTGAACTGTTAAACCAGCACTGCCACTAAACCACATCTACACAACTTTTCAGTCCCTCCAAGGATGACACTGCCATGGGCAGCCTGGGCGAGGTTGTGACAACCCTTTGGAGGAAGAAATTGTTTCTTATGTTCAACCTAAATCTCCTCTATCACTTGTTACTAGGGAGAAGAAACCAATCCCCACCTGGCTCCAACCTCCTTACAGGCAGTTGTAGAGAGCCAGAAGGTCTCCTCTCAGCTTCCTTTTCTCCAGGCTAAACCCCCCCATTTCCCCAGCTGCTCCTCACCAGCCCTGTTCTCCAGACCCTTCGTCAGCTTCAGTGCCTTTCTCTGGACACACTCCAGCACATTCTTGGAGTGAGGGCCCCAAAACTGAGCTCCGTATTTGAGGTGCGGTCTCACAGCAGGGCAATCCCTGTCCTGGCCCTGCTGGCCACACTCTTGCAGATCCAGGCCAGGATGCTGGTGGCCTTCTTTGCCACCTGGGCACACACTGGTTCATCTTCAGCTAGTGGCTGATCAACACCCTTATGTCTTTCTCTAGTGGGCAGTTTCCAGCCTCTCTGCCCCAAGCCTGGAGCATTCATGGGGTTGTTGTAATCCAGCCCCTGGCCTTTCAAGCCTCAGCCCATAGATCCAGCCTGGCCAGATGCTCCTGCAGTGCTTTCCTACCCTCCACCTGATCCACCTCATGCCTAACTTGGGTGCCATCTGCAAATCTACTGAGAGTGCCTCAATCTCCTCAGCCAATTTTACCCACTCTGTGATTTAAATAATTTTAAAGATAGGTATAAAAGTCAAAAAGATGTTTTAAAGGGTTTTCCCCCCCCTCTCAGATCCTATTTTTCACATCATGAGAAGTCAGCTCAGCTATTTTTTTTTCAATTGAATGCTTGCAGCACATTTTTTCTATTTTGATCTAGTTGAATTTGAAATGATCCAAGCACTAAGACCCCAGCCTGTTTCACAGGGTGCTATTGCACAGTCTGAAACACTAAAAACAAAAATAAAAGCCCCACACATCTCCACAGCAGCCTTACCTCCTCTGAACTTGTGGGTTTCATCTTCCTGCTAGTGCTTAAGCTTCCTATTAGAGGAAATATTTTCATTCCACAGGATTTACAGATTTCTAATACAGGAGGAGTCACTGAGCATGACTAGCCTGACTACAGCTTTATTATCCTCTTTAATCCTCTATGCACATCTCCATCCCATTTATCATTCCAACTTCCCACCTCTATCTCTCCCTCAATTAATTACCACCAGCCTAAGAGCTTTAGTGGTCAGTCTAGCTGAAGTCAGCATCTCTGCTGAAGGTTTGCCCTAAGACACGATTGCCCAGAATTGCCCTGAATTTGATCTGGTTTGGGTTTTAAGGCTGCATTTAATCTGCTGCCCACCATCACCATCTGGAGAACAACCTGCAGTACTACAAGCAGAGATGCGACACTACATAGACCAGCCCTCGTCGTGCACACAGGATTCACAACGAGGAATGCACTCACAAATTCTTCTGGGCATGTTCCAATTTCTGGAAGATCTTCAGATGGACAGGAAAAATACCAGCAACCAATCCCTTAATATCTTCTGGGGTGTGGCCAGCAGGCCAAAGGAGGTTCTCCTCCCACTCTACTCCACTCTGTTGAGGCCACATCTAGAGTTCTGGGTCCAGTTCTTAGCTACCCAGTTCAAGAGAGGCAGGGAACTACGGGAGAGAGTCCAGGGGAGGCTACAAAGATGCTGAGGAGCCTGGAGCAGCTCTGTGAGGAGGAAAGGCTGAAAGCCCTGGGGCTGTTGAGCCTGCAGAAGAGCAGCCTGAGAGGGAATCAGATCAATGCTCAGCAAGAGACAAACGACCTGTGGGAGGCAAGAGAATGGGGCCAGACTCTTGTCAGTGGTGCTCAGCAACAGGATAAAGGGCAATGGGCATAAACTAGAACCCAGGAGGTTCAGTTCAAAGAGGAGGAGAAACTTGTTTGTTGTGAGGGTGCTGGAGCCCTGGAGCAGGCTGCCCAGAGAGGTTGTGGAGTCTCCTTCTCTGGAGAGCTTCCAACCCCAGCTGGGCACTGTGATCCTGGGCAAGCTGTTGTGGGTGCCCCTGCTTTGGCAGGGGGGTTGGACTGGATGATCTGCAGAGGTCCCTTCAAATTGCACCATGCTGAGATTATCATACATAAACTCTGATCCAGGATTTCAGTTTAAAACTCTCTTTTGGTATTTGCCATCTTCCCCAGTACACAGTTCAGATAGTGAAATGCTTTGGAGCAACAGAGATCAGAATGAGAATAACTAAACCACACAGAAGAAAGCAAATCATTACTGCAGCATCAGAACATTAACAAGATAAATAACGAGCGCAGAGCAGAGTTAGTGCTCACAGCAAATGGAGAACGGCTCAGCAGAACACATACCCCAGATACATGCAGCAAGAGTTTCTCTGAGGATCTGATCAACTTAACAGGAGAAAAGTAAAGTAACAGCAGCAGAGGCAAAACGTCTGCACCTTACAGTTCAGAGCAAGCCTCTAGTGACCAGATTTAATTTATCCCTGGCTCTAGAGAAATGTCATTATTGGTTTTGTGGTTAAGATAGTACATTTCTATAAAGACTACAGTGGTTTGCACAAATAGAGCCTCCTCCAGAAGAACTGGAGGAGGACTCTGTCAGGGAGTGTGATGATCACATTATGGCTTAGGTTGGAGGGGACCCTAGAGATTATCTAGTCCAACCTCTCTGCCATGGGCAGGGACACATTCCACCAGCCCAGGTTGCCCAAGGCTTCATCCAACCTGGTCTTGAACACCTCCAGGGAGGAGGCATCCATAGCCTCTCTGAGCAGCCCATTCCAGAGTCTTACCACCCTCATACTGAAGAACTTCTTCCTAAGATCCAGACTAACTACTCTCCCTCAGCTTAAAACCATTCCCCCTTGTCCTGTCATTTGACACCCTCTCCAGCCTTCCTGCAGGTTCCCTGCTGGTATTGGAAGGCAGCTATAGAGGCCCCCCAGATCTGTTCTTTTCTCCAAGCTGAACAAAGTGATAGGATGGGCGTAATGGTTTCAAACTGAAAGAGAGGAGATTCAGATTAGATCTAAGGAAGAAATTCTTCACTGTGAGGGTGGTGAGAGGTACTGGAATAGTGTGGCTGGCCCTTCCCTGGAAGTGTTCAAGGCCAGGCTGTACAGGGCTTGAACAACCTGGTCTAGTGGAAGGTGTGTCTGCCCCCGGCAGGCGGGTTGAAAATAGATGATCTTTAAGGTCCCTTCCAATCCAAACCAGTCTATGATTCTGTAGCAGAAAACAAAACCCCAACTGACTTTCTTGTTCAGGATAAAATGTCCAGGGAAAATCTCATTCCTACCTTCTCTAACCCTAGTAAAAGAGATCATGTCCCCTATACAAGATCTGTGTGTGTTTCTGAGTATACACTAAATAAAACAGTGTAATGAGGAATCTGTATACCAGCAAGAGAAGCTGCCTGTCACCAGGATGCCTTGAGGAAGCTCTTTAAGAACCTCCAGTCAATACAAAAGGAGCTGTTAGATTCTGCACACAGCAAACAAATGAAATCAAAACATTCTTTCTAGAACTCATGTTTCATGTTACATTAATGAGGTGTTCCATGTCTGTCTCTGGGCTTTCACAGGCACAGAAATAGCTTACAGCAACCTCAGGTAAACCTACACACTTCTGAGTGGGTCTTGTGGGAAGTGCTACAGCTCAAGTCCGCAGGTAAAAACCCACATACTAAGTGAACCTTAAGCAACTAATATCAGACACTGAGGAGTCATGATGATTGACCTTAGGGGACACCCACGCTCAAGATGAGGGAGGGCATTCTACTGCTCTGCTCTTGTGAGACCCCACCTGCAGCATTGCATCCAGTTCTCAAGCCTCCAGCACATAAAAGACATGGATCTGTTGAAGAGAGTCCAAAGGAGGCCACAAAAAACATCAGAGGGCTGGAGAATCTCCCTTATGAAGACAGGCTGAGAGTGTGCAGGCTGTTCAACCTGGAGAAGAGAAGGCTCTGGAGAGACTTTCTGGTGCCTGTCCCAGCACCTGAAGGGACCTTCTACAAAGGCTTACAGTAACAGGACAAGGGAGAATGGACTGAAGCTGGAAGAGGAGAGATTTGGGCTGGACAGGAGATGGAGGTCAGTTGGTGTGTTCTCCCTAGTATCAGGTGACAGAACAAGAGGAAATGGCCTGGAATTGTGGCAGGGAAGTTTAAACTGGACATTAAGAAAAATTCTTCCCTGCAAGAGTGGTCAGGCATTGGAACAGGTTGCCCAGGGAGGTGGTGGAATTACCATTCCTGGAGATGTTCAAGAAACGTGTGGGCATGGCACATTGGGATATGGTTTAATGGCCATGGTGGTGTTGGGTCAGTGGTTGGACTCGATGATCTTAGAGGTCTCTTCTAACCCAAACAATTCTGTGATTCTTTGTTTGATCCAGTATTCTTTCTCCTTCCAATCCTTAACAATTTGGGATTTTCAACGTTAGTAAGAACTGACCTTGCAGCTATATTGGACTTCCATCCTACATTTAGGATCTTGCCTCTGAGTAGCAATGCTGAAGCAGCTCCAATTCTTTCATGCTCAGATATATCACTTTGTATTTATCTACACTGAAATCTTCCTATCACTTTATTGACAACTCACTGGGTCTCTTAATGCTCACACCATTTCAAAGCTGTTTCCACACAATGGCATTTATCAGCCTCACAGAAACACACCCAGTATCTGGGGTATCTTCCATGCAGAACTGAACCACAATACAGAAACCCAAATAAGCCTGGGGACCACATCCTGCTTCAACCACCTACACCAAAACAAATCTCCATTGTAAAGGGGAGCCTGTGAGAAAGAGGACAGACATTTAGCAGGGCCTGTTGAGACAAGGACAAGGGGGGATGGTTTGAACTGAAAGATGGAGATACAGAAAGGAGAAAAGGAAGAAATGCTTGATACTGAGGGTGGTGAAACTCTGGCCTGGGTTGCCCAGAGAGGTGGCAGATGTCGCATTTTTGGAACCATATTAGGTCAGGTTGTTTGGGGCTCTAAGCAGCTGCTCTAGCTGCAACTGTCCCTGCTGACTGCAAGGGGGTGGACTTTAAAGGTCCCTTCCCACCCAAACTACTCTACTATTCTATGACTGCCCAAGTGTGGTCAGGCCCTGAAGAATTTGAAATTGAGAGATAAGGAATTGTGGGTGTCCTAGTTTGAAGCTACGCAGAATGTTTTGGTGAGAAGAACTAGATTACAGGCTGTGAAAGGGAAACAACAGTGATGTCTACTTCACTCACAGGCTTGCTGAGAGGTCTAAGAGCAAGAATCCAAACATAGATAAGGGAGTCGCTCTCTGTCCAGGCTGTGAGCTGCATTCTTCTCTCTCTAACCTAACCTGATTAATCTACCTGCTTCCTAACCCCCCTGGCCAACCCTCCATTCTTCCTTGGGCACAAGGCAACATCTGGGCTAAAGTAGAGAGGGGTGGGAGAAGGTGGAAGGGTGGTTGGGAGTACCTCCTGGGGACTCAGGTTTCTGGGAGGGCTGTTGTGTTTCCATATTACCTTTTACCTTGTATATTTCTGTAGATAACTGTATATACTGTAAATATCTGCTTGTATATTGTGCTGAGCTGTAAATAGAAGCTTCATTCAATTTCCAGAGCTGGCTGAGTCTAGTCTGGGTGATTTTACAAGGTGGGCGGGGGTGGGTAACACCCAAACCATCACATCAGAAGATACCAGTAGATCAATCAATTGTTTTGTCTAACACACACCAAAAAATACTGCCTTTTATTTTTTTCACCATGAGAAGAATGTAAATCAGCTAGTATTATATATATACACATATATATATANGGCTGAATCTAGTCTGGGTGATTTCTAAAGTACGGGGGCGCAGGTAACACCCAAACCACCACAGTGAGGCACAGGATAGAGGACAATGGTAATCAAGTCAAAAACCCTTGACTAGAACAGATAATGGAAAGATGAGGTCACTTTTCTGTCCAGTCTAGCTGGTGCCCAAGTCAGAAAGGTGAGGGGGTGCAAAGACTCCTATAACAATGTGTTGGAAGGGCAGGGCACCACAGCCACAGCAACCAGCACCTCCAGGCTCACTGTGTGCTTGTAAATAGATTCAAAAAGAACAGATCATAGAATGGTTTGAGTTGGAAGGATCTTCCAAAGGTCATCTAGTTCATCCCCCCTGCAGTCAGCAGGGACATCCTCCACTAGATCAGGCTGCTCAGAGCCTTGTCAAACCTGACCTTGAATATCTCCAGGGATGGAGCCTCAACTACCTCTTCAGGCAACCTGTTCCAGTGTTCCACCATCCACATGGTACAGAACTTGTTTCTAATATCCAATGTAAATCTGCTCTTCTCAAGTTTGAAGCCATTGTCCCATGTCCTATCACTCCAGGTCTTCGTAAACAGTCTCTCTGCAGCCTTCTTGTTTCAGGTACTGAAAGACCACTATTAGCTCTCCCTGGAGCTTCCTCTTTCCCAGGCTGAACACCCGCAGCTCACTCAGCCTGTCCTCATAGCAGAGCTACTCCACCCCCCTGATCCTTCTCACGGCCTCCTTTGGACCTACTCCATCTAGTCCTGTCCTTCCCGTGTTCAGAGCTCCAGAGCTGGATGCAGTACTTCAGTCAAGGTCTCGCTAGAGCAAAGTGGCAGAATCCCTCTCTCCATCTGCTGGTTTCTTTTGATGTAGCCCAGGATGCTCCTAACCTTCTGGGCCACAAGTGCACATTGTTGGAAGAAGCTTACTCACTTCAGGAGACCAGCAGCAGAAACCAGAGTATGAGTGTGAGTGGTTTCTCTCCGAGTAGCACATCAGTCAAGCAAAACGCACGTTGAACTACACAACAGGTAGAGGTAGATTCCGCTGTAACAAAGAGAGGAGCAGCAATGCCCTCTTGTGTTACAAGTGGAACTAAGGAGAAACCCATTGCAAACCCTCCCCATTTTCCTGCACCCTTCATGCGCATTCAAGGAGCAGAATCAATTCATTTCTAGAAGCACATCACAGAAAAAGCCTCCTGAGCACCTTGCAAGAATACGAATTGCTGCAAAGGGGAACACTCCTAAAATGCTCAAAGTAAAGCAACCCTTTTATTGTTGAAACTCACAATCCATCCCAAATTAGCTAACTCATTCTGCTCCATTTATCCACAGCAATTAAATGCAAATACTGAACAACAGCCCCTGCTGCTTCCTCTTTGATTTCTGTATCTATTCAAGTGCCGAGTTTAAAAATCCTATTTTCAAGAAGAAAAGAGTTTTAAAACGACTGTGACAAAGTAATTTAGGATGTCCTCTGTTATTGTTCAAATGCAAACTGAAATGCCAGCCCTGAAAAGTGCTGAGCTTCAGAGAAGCTAAAAGTAGATTCAGACTTGGAAACAACAATGTGAACATGTCTCACAGCCAGCAAATGAAATTGAGAGTGCAGCATTTAAAAACCAGAATCCAAAGCGCATTTGAAATCTGAAGGTGACAGTACGGTTTCAATGTAGCACTGGAATGCCATTTCACATGGCAAGCTGGACATCTAACCTCATTTCACCAGTGATTCCAGTGCAAAAGCACTCGGGACTTTGCCTTCCTCTCCTCTCTATAGATGAATTTCCCTAGTTTGGCAATTAACATTCAGTTTCTCACCTCTCAATCACCCCCTTTTAACCAGCTCACCGATAGTTCTTTAGGACTTTTCTTGAGCTTCATATCAGATTCAAATACTTTTGCAAGCCTTTCTTCAAACACTTGGACAAGAACTATCCAGAGAGATACAGCCTTTCACTTCCATCAGTTCTAGAACAGTCAGCCACCATGCTGAATTATTCTGTCAGTACAACACCAGTAACACAAATCCTCTGGCTAAGATTAGAGTGTACAACAGAGGACTTCCATGAAGATGCACAAAAAGGTGGACAGAAGAGGCTTTAAACGGCAGTAGAATTTCAGGAGGCAGCAATTCCTGTGTAGATGATGTCAACGACACACCAGCTGATTGACTTCACCAACACTGACTAGCATACACAAGATAACTATCCAATGCATTATCAAAAAAAAACAACAGCAAAACCCATCCAAAACTACAAAGCAACAAAAACTCATCCACGTGGGACTCATAACAAAGAGAAGAAGCTTACCAGTCTTGGTAGGCAGTGATGGCAATACTCGGAGGCGTCAACAGCGGCAGAGTTGTCGGTCTGCAGACAATGTCCCTGTCCGGTGTCTTGGCTTTTTCTGTTTGTCTTTGGGACAGTGGTGGTAACTGCAGATTACCAGAACAACACCTCCTTCCTCTCCAGAGGTCTATGCCCAGGGCATGGCTGGAGGTACTGTAGGACTTACTCAGTCCACACTCCAGGTAATCCAGAGAATTCTGCAAAGACAGGAAAAGCCACTGAGGGTCTGCATATCCATGAGGATAAAACACATTCCGTTGTTGTTCTACAGCCATGGCCACTCACAAAATGTAAGTACGAGCTGAAACCTGACAGTCTGCCTGAGCTGTGTTGGTGTTGTTATCCACTTATAAATGAATCCCAGCATGGTAGGGGCTGAAAGGAATCTCTGGAGACCATCCAGTCCAGTCTCCCTGCTAAAGCAGGGACATCAGCAGCTTGCCCAGGATCACAGTGGCCAGGGGGGTTTGGAAGGTCTCCAGAGGAGGCGGCTCCACAACCTCTCTGGGCAGCCTGCTCCAGGGCTCCAGCACCCTCACAACAAACAAGTTTCTCCTCCTCTTCAGATAGAACCTCCTGGGTTCCAGTTTGTGCCTGTTGCCCCTTATCCTGTCACTGGGCACCACTGAGAAGGGCCTGACCCCATCCTCCTGCCCCTTTAGCTCTTGAGATACTCCCTGCCAGCTGCTAGCATTACGCTGACCAAAGACCAGTGAAGCTCTGTATCACTCCTCTAAACTTCTCATGGTGGGAGGGTTGGTTTGATTGGTTTTAAGTGCACAGTTTATTTTCTAATTCTTACATAAGTAGCAAAAAACTCTAAGGAAAACAGCAAGTAAGGAAAGCAAAACCAGCTGATACTTACAAAATAAGGCAAAAGTAGCTTTTTTAATCTCCTCTTCATAAAGTGCTGGGGAAATTCACAGAATGGTTTGGGTTGTAAGGGATCTTAGAGATCATCTAGTTTCAACCCCCTCTAGATCAGGTTGCTCAAGGCCCTGTTCTAGTAGGGCATAAATCCTGCTAGGCCAGTTTAACCTTTGCTCTGCTCCTGTTGCAGGGAATCCCTTGGAAGTTGAGTCAGAGGAACAAAGCCTTGAGGGCTAGGGGGCTTAGTTGAGTCAGGTGTCTTGTGCTGCCCTCAACGTGCCTGCACGGTCAAAGGAAGCAGAAAGCTTTGAACTCATTGGCCAGAACAATGGTGCTAGTGCCTACTGGCCAGTTTGATTTTCAAACTGAAGTATGTAAGGGGGATGATTCAGAAAAGCATGCCTTTCCCTAGTCAGCCTTTCTGCATCCAGCACGGAGCCCTCCTGCCTCTCCTCGTTTGCGGCTCCTTAAAGACAGCCACGTGCTTAGCAGCAGCTCCCTCCTTCTGCCTGAATCATTTTGTATTTTACCCTGGAATCATTCTCATGAGTTTGAAAGTGTCTTTGATACAGGAGACTTACTAGGGGACCAAAAGAGTCGTGAGCACATATGCTGGAGTGAATGCCAAGACTCCATAAGCACAGTTAGAATTTTTCCTGTTCTGGCATTACTATTTTCCAAGTTCTGATTGTTTAATTCTGTGCAAGTGCTTCCTGTTGACCCAAAATCCAAAGAATCTCAGGGAATTTCCCCATTTAAAAAATATTAATAATAAAAACTCATACAGAAATTAATAATCATAATTCATAACTATTATTAATTTCCAATACAGCCCTATCCAAGAGAGCCAATGGCATCCTGGCCTGCATCAGGAATGGTGTGGCCAGCAGCAGCAGGGAGGTCATTCTGCCCCTGTACTCTGCACTGGTTAGACCACACCTCGAGTACTGTGTTCAGTTCTGGGCCCCCCAGTTTAGAAGGGACATTGAAATCCTTGAGCGTGTCCAGAGAAGGGCGACGAGGCTGGTGAGAGGCCTCGAGCACAGCCCTACGAGGAGAGGCTGAGGGAGCTGGGGTTGTTTAGCCTGGAGAAGAGGAGGCTCAGGGGTGACCTTATTGCTGTCTACAACTACCTGAGGGGTGGTTGTGGCCAGGGGGAGGTTGCTCTCTTCTCTCAGGTGGCCAGCACCAGAACGAGAGGACACAGCCTCAGGCTGCACCAGGGGAAGTTTAGGCTCGAGGTGAGGAGAAAGTTCTTCACTGAGAGAGTCATTGGACACTGGAATGGGCTGCCCAGGGAGGTGGTGGAGTCGCCGTCCCTGGAGCTGTTCAAGGCAAGATTGGACGTGGCACTTGGTGCCATGGTCTAGCCTTGAGCTCTGTGGTGAAGGATTGGACTTGATGATCTGTGAGGTCTCTTCCAACCCTGATGATACTATGGTACTATGATATGATATGATACTATCCAACCTGGCTTTGAACACTTCCAAGGCTTGAAGCATCCACAGGCAACCTGTTCTAGTGCCTCACTCCTGTCAGGGGGAAGAATTTCCTCCTAATGTCTCATCTAAATTTGGCTTCTTCCAGTTCGAAGCCATCAGTCCTCATCCTGCTACTCCATGCCTTCATCAAAAGTCTCTTTGCAGCAATCCTGTAGCCCCCTTTGAATCCCAGAAGGTTGAAAATGTGCCTAAAAATAAATAATGAAAAATTAATAGATGGTGCCTTTAGAAGAAACTTACCTCATCTGCAGTTACTGTCATGACACTTCTGCTTTTCTTCATTATCAAGATTTAAGTGCAACTCGTTACAAAAAAAATAACCTCTTGTTATTAAATCCAACTTCTTCAGAGATGGAACCTGAAAGAAAAAAAAAAACAAAACAAACTATTTTTGACTAAGAAACTGGTTTTAATGATAAACTGCAGAGCTAACTGGACCTGTCACAGCTGAATGGTAACTTACTGACCATTTCATATGCACTTGGCTGGGTATGGTGGGCAAGTGTCACTCTCCCTTAGTAAAAAGGCAATCTAATATTTAGTAAAATCACATTAAAAGTAACCAGCATTCACCAGCAAGTCCTGAGACATGTTTAGTAATGTGGGATCATAGAATGCTTTAGGTTGGAAGGGACCTCAAGGATCATTCAGTTCCAACCCCTCCCCATAGGCAGGGACACCTCCCACTAGAACAGGTCATCCTACCTGCCCTAAACCGCCGCCGGGGAGGGACCAGCCACAACCTCCCTGGGCAACCCATGCCAGTGTCTCACCACCCTCACTGCAAAGAACCCTTTCCTAACATCTAGTTTGAATCTCCTCTCTTCCAGTTTAAACTTATTACTCCTCATCCTGTCATTACAAGACTTTGTCAATAGTCCCTCTCCAGCCCTCTTGTAGCCCCCTTCAGATACTGGAAGGCCACTCCAAGGTCTCCTCCAAGCCTTCTCTTCTCCAGGCTGCAGAGCCCCAACTCTCTCAGCCTGTCCTCATAGCAGAGCTGCTGCAGCCCTCTGAGCATCTTTGTGCCCTGATGGCCACACTGCTCTTGCTGCAGCCCAGCACACGGTTGCTATCTGGGTTGCACATGCACACTGTCAGCTCATGTTGAGCTTTTCATCAACCCAGATGCCCAGGGCCTTTTCCTCAGGGCTGCTCTCAGCCATTTGCCACCCAGCCTGTATCTGTGCTTGGGATCAAAGCCCATAGGTTCTGCCGGCAGAGAATCTTCCTTCAAACAAGCCTTTTTTTCAGAAGTCCATCACAGGAGGTCTCCAAAAACAGCCTGAGTTGGCCCTCAGAGGAGAAAGGAATTAGGTTTCTAAGTTACTCTAAGATATAATTCTAACTCTCTAACATATATTTGTTGTTACTCCCTTAGAAACACACCACTTCAGCCACGAAATTACAGCATTCTGTAGAGATGGACACTGCAGCCACTTGGAACTACAGTACTTGAGAACAAACACCTTTGGATCATTTTCAGCTATCCTGTGCTTTCTTGATGTGGATTTAATGCTCACAAGAAGCTATATTCATGATTATATATAGAGAACACAGAGGATTGTGGGGTTTGTCCTTCCCCAAAGAGCAGAGAGAGATGGAGTGCCACATTCTTATGGTGCTCAAGGATACAGTGTAATAGTAGCCCTGGTACAACTAGGTGATAGTTGAATTTGATGATCTTGAAGGTCTTTCCCAAGCACTGTGATTATGTCCCATTTGGAAGGATCACTCTTGAGGCAGAAGAGTGAAGGGGCAGTGTTCATGAACTTCAGCGCTGAAGCCACCACAAAAAGCTGTGCAATGGTTTTCAGCCTTAGTGCTGGTAGACTCCACACAATGTTCACTCCGAGATACCAGGAATCTAGAACTGTGCTCTGATCACCAGCTCGTGCAGGCCCAGATCAGGAGAGCAACAAGCAATTGGGATGGTCTGCAAAAAGGGCTGGAGGATCCTGGCCACCTACGCAGCCAAAGGTCATCTTCTTCCCTGTTTCACTCTTCCCCACCACTGCCAGCAGCTGGAGTCCCAGACAGCAGACAGCCTGAGCTACTTGCTTTGACTGTGAAGCTCAAAGCCCCAGCAGCAGGTCCTGAAAAGCCATCTTAGACAGCAACTGCTGGTCATACAAACCTGTTCTCTGGGGACTATTCACACCAAAGAGTGGCAGCTCAGTCTGGCCTACAGAATCACTCTGGATTGGAAAAGACCTCAGGATCATTGAGTCCAAACATTAACTCAGCACTGCCAGCTCACCACTAGATCATGTACCTCAGCACCACAACTACACAGCTCTGAAACTCCTCCAGGGTGGTGACTCCACCATGGCCCCGGGTAGCCTGGGCCAGGCCTTGATAACCCCCTTTGGGGGAAGAAACTATTTCTGGTGGCCAATCTAACCCCCTCCCTGGAGCACTATGAGGCCTTTCCCTCTTTTTCTGTCACTTGTTCCCTGGGAGAAGAGACCAACATCCACCTTACTCCAGCCTCCTTTCAGGGAGTGGAGAGAGTGAGAAATTCTCCCCTCAGCCTCCTTTTCTCCAGAGTGAACAACTCCATTTCCCTCAGCTGCTTCTCACCAGCCCTCTTCTCCAAATCCTTCACCAGCTTTGTTGTCCTTCTCTGGACCTGCTCCAGCACCTCTGAGGGTTCAGCTTCAGCTTCATACCATCACACCAGTGTTAAATTCTATTTAGCTTGCACCTCTACCTTTATAAATCCAAAAGGCTTACAGAAGAATCCCCCACACTAACTCTCAAGCCTAGCAACTGAACACACTCGGATGTCTCTGAGCACAGAGGCCAAAGAACATGGCAGTCTCCAGCGGTCAGCCGCTCAGCTGCTCTTCCATGCACAAGATCTGCTGATCGCTCTGGGGAAGAGAGAAAGAGAAGAAAGGGGAAAGGAAGAAAAGGAACTCAAAAGGAAGGCTAAACACACAGCTCCAGCCTGCAGTTGCGGCTGCAGCAGAGGCACCTGCAGCTGTTTTCATTGCCTTGGGTCTCTTGGTTTTGAGCCAGAAGCTGCCCAGGGCAAAAGGACAGGGAAGGTATTTTACCCCCGAGGTAAAATCACGACACTCACAGAGAACTGGAGATTAAATACGACTGCTACTCACATATATATACAGAAATACAAAATATATTCAGGGGAAAGGGACACAGATGCAAATTATGCCCAGTTCTCCACTTGGGCCTACCAGGCCAAAGCCTCCTGCACTCCGCCTCAGCAAGCCACAAAGCAGGCTGAAGTGCCCCCGGAAAAGACAGGCTTGCCAGGCCTCAGTGACCCCCAAGGCTGGACACACCAGGCCTTGACCAGGCCTAAACCCCCTCCTGCCCCTCCCAGGCCAAAACTGAGTAGCAAGAAATTCTCTTGCCAGCCAAGGGCGCAAAGCAGAGCTAGCAGCCATACGCCTCGGGAGCAGAGAGAGGGGAGAGAGTGCCTGAGAACTGCCTACCAACTCCCCTCACATAGGGAGATACAGGAAAGGAAAACTGAGTAACAGTTTACAATAGCCTGTCCGGCCCTCTAAGACCTTCTGGTCCCTGGAGCACTTCCGTCGCTGTGATAGGTCAATCTGTCCCAAACCCACAACACTGGGGTTCATACATGCAACACAGACACATCCCTGCATCGCCAGGCAAGGTCTCTGGAGTACTCAGAGCCATGCCAGGCACAACTCGCTGCCATCCCAATACAAGTGCTGAAGGCTTCATCCTATATGAGGCAGCACAGGAGAAAAAGCTGAAGCTTTTCTTCTAAAGCACCTGAACAGCTTCCCCCCAGAGAAAGATGAAGGGGAGACCTTCTCTTCAGTTCCCTGAATGGAAGTTCTGTTGAGGTAGGAATCACAGAATGTTAGAAGTTGGAAGGGACCTCTAGAGATCATGGAGTCCAACCCCACTGCCAAGGCAAGATCACGTAGAGCAGGCTGCACAGAAAACATTCAGGTGGATTTTGATAGTCTCCAGAGAAAGAGACTCCACTTCTCCTGGCAGCCAGTTCCGTGATCTGTTGGTCTTTTCCCACAAAGAAAAAGGGATAGGAAACAAGGAAAAGGCCTCAAGTGGCTGTATATGGATCCAATTTATTAGAGTGTCTGGGAATTTAAATTAGAACCCCAGACAGTGGCACTGAGAGAAGTTCAGGTTGGACATGAGGAACAATTTCTTCCCCAGAAAGGTTATCAAGCCCTAGAAGAGGCTGCTCAGGGCAGAAATCTCTGGAAGAGTTTTCAAAGCCATGGAGACACAGTACTGAAGGACATAGTTTAGTGGTGACCTGGTGGTGCTGGGTTAATGTCTGGAGTTGATCTTTAAAGTTGCTTTCAACCTAAACAATTCAATGATTCTCCGATTACAGCCATGGAAGTGCTATCAAAAACCTGACACATGGCAGCAGAACTGTGTCCCTTCTCTCTGCAGTTCTTATCTAGCTTTAGAGCAGGCTCAACACACGAGAAGTCATTGCCCTATGGCCAGCAGAAAGGTCAAACTGCAGAGTCAGGAAAAAAACCCTCTAGATTTTATCAGTCTTCAACATCAGGGAGAAACCAAAAAGCTCTGTTATAAAAAGAATCTCAAACTGCCAGTAGACCGCAAATCAGATGATCCTGCCAGGCAGGTAGACATAAACCTGACAGGGAAATGTATGCACAGACTGGGAATAATATGGCATGGGTAAAATAAACACATTCTCCTGGAACAGTCATAGAATTGTTTGGGCTGGAAAAGACCTCCAAGATCTGCAAATCTACCACGGCCATCAAATCATGTCCCTAAGAGCCATGTCCACACTTGAACCCCTCCAGGGATGGTGACTCCACCACCTCTCTGGGCAGCCTCTTCCAATGCGTGACCACTCCCACAGGAAAGAAATTGTTTCTGGTATCGAACCTAAACCTCCCGTGGCACAATTTCAGGCCATTTCCTCTTGTTACATCTACAACCTGGGAGAAGAGACCAACCCCCACTTCACTGCAGCCTCCCTATAGGGAGTTGTAGAGAGCAATGAGGTCTCCCCTCAGCCCCCTCCTCTCCAGAAAATGTGCAGACAAACTTCATAGAAAGAACAAAAGCAGGAGGCAGGAGGTAGTTGCAGAAGTAGCAGAACTAAGCAGATCTGTGGTTAATCAAGCACAAGTGTGAGACATTGAGTGTCCAACTGTGCAAGCTTTGAGATGCTCAACAGAAACAAGCTCACACTATGACATGTCCCACAGTGGGACTAACAACTGCATCTACCTCCACTTGGCTCACAAACCAACATAATAAATAAGTACAAATATGTGTTCAGGAAAACATCTTTGGAGGAAAAAAAGAAGAAGAAAGAATGGATGTCTTGAAGCGTCTCCTAAATGCTGCTGGAGCATTAGTCTGGAGAAAAGGAGGCTGAGGGAGACCTCATAGCTCTACAACTTCCTGAAAGGATCCAGAGTGAGGTCAGGGTTGGTCTTCACTCCCTAGTACATGGTCTCAAGTTGCATCACGGGAGGTTTAGGTTGGATATTGGAAACAATTTCTTGACTGAAAGAGTGGCTGAGATCTGGAACAGGCTGCCCAGGGTAGTGGTGGAGTCACCATCCCCGAGGTGCTCAAGAAACACACAAACATGACACTTTGGGCCATGTAGAAGGGCCAGGAGAAACTTTGGTTTAATGTCCATGGTGGTGTTAGATTAACAGTTGAACTCAATCCTGGATGTATTTTCCAACTCACACAATTCTATGATTCTATGAACTTTAAGATTGGAACCCACGCCAGGAGACAAGACTTGGAGAGGTGCACCACTGACCAACAGAATGCTTCTGTGGAAGCCATGAGTCCTTTTCCACCACAGCTTTCCTTTATAAATGTGTCTCCATTTCTCAAAGTTAATTTAACCATGAATAATTATCAAAACCTCCCATATCTTGTTCACTGTGCATTGCAGAGCCTACCAGAAAAACCTAAGACTTCCGTTAGTCATGACTAAACCACTGATAAAGTCTGAGTCATCCTCTTCCTCTGTCTTTACATCAAAGATCTGACACCTGGGAACATCTAGGGGGGAGGGGGGGGGGAACCACCACATCAAAACCACCCCAAAAAGGCTCAGTGGAGAATTTTCTGCGTGCACATACTCCCAGTCACACAATTTTTCATTACAATCAAAGAGTTTCTCTCCACTACCCAAATTCTCCATCAAGAAACCATTTCCCAGGGGAGCAGTTAAGCATGGGTACCAAGGAACGCCTGGCAGCAACATGGCTTTCGGTCTGGTATTGACTACGAAGAACAGAACTCTTCTAGCACTGCACTGGGATCTTCCAGCAGACTGGCTTGGACATCTGAGATAGGATATGAGACTTTTCATCATGCCAAACTGACCCAGTCCTTCCACCTGAAGGCTTCTGTGTTCTTCAAAAATGACAGGAAATGCTCCAGCAATCAGAATGATAAAGCCTCATGGAGATGGACTTGATACTGAGGGGCCTGGAGCAGCTCTGTGAGGAGGAAAGGCTGAGGGACTGGGGCTGCTGAGCCTGCAGAAGAGCAGCCCCAGAGGGGACCTGAGCAGCGATAAAGGGCCTGAGGGGAGACAGGAGGATGGGGCCAGACTCTTCTCAGTGGTGCTCAGTGACAGGACAAGGGGCAACGGGCACAAACCAGAACCCAGGAGCCTCCACCTGGAGGAGAGGAGAAACTTGTTTGTTGTGAGAGTGTTGGAGCCCTGGAGCAGGATTCCCAGAGAGGTTGTGAAGTCTCCTTCTCTAGAGAACTTCCAAACCCAGCTGGGCATTGTGATGCTGGGAAAGCTGCTGTGGATGCCCCTTCTTTAGCAGGAGGATTGGACTGGATGGTCTCCAGAAGTCTCTTCTAACTGCCCCCATGCTGAGATTCTGTACAAATTCAGCAGCTTCCAAAGTGGTGACTGACAGCAGTGAGGACAAAACTATGCAGCCGCGTGTGACAACGCCTGCTTGTCCTACACAAGGTTTAAAAATAGCTGCTTAACTCACAGAGTGTGAAATCCACTATTTAAAGCAATTCCTAAAATGCATCTCAACATGCAGGTTCTGGTGTGACTTGGAAAACAAGACAGACATCCCACCCCAGCGCTGCTTTCCCAGACAGTTTGGCTTCTGCATGGGCAGGTTTAAAGCCACAGGGGAACGTGACAAGCAAATCAATCCTCTCACACCACCCCCTCCAGAGATGGTCCCCTCCCCGGGGAAGCACGGAGGACAGGGCAGGACCAGGAGGATTACATTTTGCTGCTGCTGTGGTGCTAGTTCTTTGGATTAACAAAAGGTTTTGGCAAGCAGAGCTGTTTATCTTTCATACTCTAAACCCACTGCCTCCCACTTTGCAAGACACACAAAGACTGAGAGAGCGAAAAACAAAACAAAACTCATAGAGACTCCGAAGATCAGAGAATCTCACAGTCACAGAACCAGAAAGGGTAGAAAAAGACTTAAAGACTGAGTCCAAGCATTAACCCAGCACTGCCAGGTCACCACCAAACCATGGCTCTCAGCAACACATCTTCAAGACTCTGAAACCAGTCCAGGGATGGGGGCTCCACCTCTGCCCTGGGCAGCCTAGGATAGGCTTTGACAACTCTGAAGGGGAAGAAATTGTTCCTCCTGTCTAATCTAAACCTCCCCTGATGCAACTTGAGGCCATTTCCTCTTGTCCTGTCATTTGCTCCTTGGGAGAAAGGACCAACTCCCACCTGTCTCTAACCTCCTTTCAGGGAGCTCTAGAGAACCTGAAGGTCTCCCCTCAGCCTCCTCTTCTCCAGGCATTCCAGGGAACACAAGTTCCCTCAGGCACTCCTCACCAGCTCTGTTCTCCAGACCCTTCACCAGCTTCACTGTCCTTCTCCGGACATGCTCCAGCACCTCAATGTCCTTCTTGGAGTGAGGGGCACAAAACTGAACCCAGGATTCAAGGGTGGCCTCACCAGTGCCAGGTACAGGAGGGTTAATTCTATGACTCTGTCCTGGTCCTGCTGGCCACACTACAGTTGATCCAAGCCAGCATGCTGGTGGCCTTCTTGGCCACCTGAGCATGCTGCTAGCTCATCTTCAGCCAGCTCATCTCTGATCATCTCTTCTGGGCAGAAGAGCACTGTGCTCCAAGCCTCAAGCATTCATGGGGTTATTGTGACCCAGGTGCAGGTTCTGCACTTGGCCTTGTTGAGCCTGTCCAGCTCTCTGCAGAGTCTTCCTATCTTCCAACAGATGAACACTCTCACCTCACTTGGTATCACCTGCAAACCTACTGGGGATGCCTCAACGCTCAGGCTGGAGAGGTGGGCCCAGGCCAACCTCATGACATTTAACAAGGCCAAGTGTAAGGTCCTGCACCTGGGTCGGTGCAATCCCAGGCACAGATACAGGCTGGGTGGTGAATGGCTGAGAGCAGCCCTGAGGAGAAGGACCTGGGGGTCTGGGTTGACGAAAAGCTCAACATGAGCCGGCAGTGTGCACATGCAGCCCAGACAGCAACCCTGTGCTGGGCTGCATCAAGAGCAGTGTGGCCAGCAGGGCAAGGGAGGGGATTCTCCCCCTTTACTCTGCTCTCCTCAGACCCCACCTGGAGTACTGTGTGCAGTTCTGGAGCCCCCAACACAAGAAGGACATGGAACTGCTGGAGCGGGTCCAGAGGAGAGCCACGAAGATGATCAGAGGGCTGCAGCAGCTCTGCTATGAGGACAGGCTGAGAGAGTTGGGGCTCTGCAGCCTGGAGAAGAGAAGGCTTCGAGGAGACCTTAGAGTGGCTTTCCAGTATCTGAAGGGAGCCTACAGGAAGGCTGGGGAGGGACTATTGACAAGGTCTAGTAATGTCAGGATGAGGGGGAATGGGTTTAAGCTGGAAGAGGGGAGATTTAGACTGGATGTTAGGAGGAAGTTCTTTACAGTGAGGGTGGTAAGACACTGGCACAGGTTGCCCAGGGAGGTTGTGGATGCTTCCTCCCTGGAGGCGTTTAAAGCCAGGCTGGATGAGGCCTTGAGCAACCTGCTCTAGTGGGAGGTGTCCCTGCCTATGGCAGGGGGTTGGAGCTGGATGATCCTTGAGGTCCCTTCCAACCTAAACCATTCTATGATTCATTCTATGATTCTATAAATCATTGACAAAGAGATTAAGAAGAGCAGCCCTGAACAACAGAAAACAGCCTGTTCTGTAGCACCGTACCTTCCCAGCTGCCAGCAGCACTGCCAGGGCTATGACACAAGTTACTGGGACAATACTTACACTAGCAACAAAATGCTGATCCTTACAGGTTCAGCAGAACTTCAAGATGAACAGAAATAAAAAAGAAAAACTTGAATGGTGAATTCAGAGAAAGGTTTTAGTGAGGAAAGGGTTGAATGAAGGAGATTTATCTGATCACACAGAGTTATGGCACTTGTGAGCTGGGATTCAAACAGTTCCAAGCTCTTTAAAACTCATCAAAACTTCACAGGGTGAAGTACACCCTCAGACAGGGTGACAGTCACCAAAAAAAAGGTGCTAATCTCAGGTCTGCCTCTCCCAGACAGAACACATGGGCTCTGGCTCCAGGCTGGGAAAGCGACATAAGTTCCTCCAAGAAAAAGAAACCCCACATGGATTTCACATTGCTCAAACACAAGTTGGGGGATAAATAGCAATTGGAACCTGAACTGTGATGGGTTTGTGTTTTACCTGAAAGAAAAGCAGCAAGCTCAAGATAGGAGAGCAGTACTTTGCCCTCAGATGGCAAAGAAGATCACAACCTGCTCACAGAAAAGGAAATGGAGGTCACAGACAACTGGTCACCCAGCAGGGCAGCAGCGGCACAGGTTAATGGAGCCTTTCACCTACAGCAGGCACAAGCATGCAAGAGATTTGCAAGCTGGACATGCAACACACAAAACTTCAAAGAAATGCCTAACAAAACTTGCTGCATAAATTAGATTGCCCTGAAAACTCAGCTTCAGAAATGTTACCATCTTACTGGTGCACCACACACACATCACAAAGCACAGCAGAACTGAAACACTGCAACAGGTTGCCATGGGAAATTACAGATCCCTCTCCCTGGAGGAGGTGTTGAAGGTCAGTCTGGATGAGGCCTTGAGTAACCTGGTCCAGTGGTGGGTGTCCCTGCCCCCAGTGAGGGATGGAACTAGATGATCTCTAAAGTTTCTTCCAACCCAAGCCATTCTAGGATTCTCTGACTGTGCCTTTTCCCCTCCCACCAATTTAGGCACCAAGTTATTATTCCAGTAAGCTTTTATCTCTGTGACTCCTTAGTACTTGGACGCAACCTTTCAGCAATACATAGAAAAGGGTTCCCCAAATGCTCCTTTTCAGTTCTTTAGAGAGTTAAACCTGGGGTCCTCAATGAGCTGTGTCACTTTCTTGGGAACAGAATCATGTCACAGAATCATACAGTGGTTTGGGTTGGGAGAGAACCTTAAAGATCATCTAGTTCCAAAGCCCCATGCCATGGGCAGGGACATCTTCCACTAGGTCTGCACAGCTTATGGCAGCTCCAAGAAGCTCCTTCCCCTTTCTCAGAAAACTCAATCTATTAGGATTTTCATAAATCTCTAAGAAGACTTCATTGCACAACACGAAACGAACGCTGTCAGGGGCATCTATCAGTAAGAGTGGTGAAACACTGCACAGGTTTGCCCACAAAGGTTGTGGACACCCCCTGCCCAGAGGTGTTTAAGGCCAGGTTGGATGAGGCCTTAAACAAACTGGTCTAGTGGGAGGTGTCCCTGCCCACGGCAGGGGAGTTGGAACTTAAGGTGTTTGAGGTCCCTTCCAACCCAAACCATTCCACAATTCTATGATTAACCTGTGACCTGTGAAAACAGAACAGAAGGATCTGCCCCAGGAGGTTGAATTGGCTTTATTTCCCATTACCACAGTTCTCACACAAACTCAGTTTGCTGTGGAAGTGCTAAAATCTACTGATATCACCCAGCTAGAGAAGGTATTACTCCAGTTTGTCCTCTTCCAAGGCTGCTGGAAGCTTTCTCCTAACTGCCAGCCTGTGACTTACTGCAAACCAAGCCTGTTTCTAAGTTCCCGTGTGTCCTTTAGGTGACCCTGCCTTGGCAAAGGGGTTGGGCTCAATGATCTCCAGAGGTCCTTTCCAACCCCTACCATTCTGTGATTGTATTTTGCTGAGTTTAAGCTATCAGGTTTGTGATGTGATGTGATAAATCTGCAAATATATCTACAATATAAATTAAACTTTTTATTTTTTTTAATTATAACAAGGGAATGCTACACACAGGATACTCCTTGTAGATACCTGAGAAAGTCTGGTCACAGTTGTATAGGGCCAAAACACCCTGCTCTGAAAGCCCTCTCCCTTCCCCTGTTACCACTGGGTAAATTATCCTCATCAAAGCAGTGTCTTAACTTCCATTAAGAGGTTTCTCACTGAGATATCACCAAGGTTAAGAGGATTGCAAAGCCTCATCTTTTTCTCTGGCAACCTAATAACTAAAGATGAGAATAATCAGATCTGTCTACTCCAGAAATGGCAGTAACCCTTTGATTCCCAGCAGAGGAGCAATGCCATTGTTGTTGCTCTTCGCTTCCTCCATGTAACCACAAAGAAGTTTTTCCTCCTGGTCAGGTGGAACCTCCTGGGCACCTCCTGTTGCTACTTGTCCTCTCATTGGGCACCACTGACAGGAGTCTGGCCCCATCTTCTTGCCTCCCACCCTTTAGCTCTCGCTGAGCGTTGCTCAGATCCCTTCTCAGGCTGCTTTTCTGCAGCCTCAGCAACCCCAGGGCTCTCAGCCTTTCCTCCTCACAGAGATGCTCCAGGCCCCTCCGCATCTTTAGAGCCTGTACTGAACTCTCTCCAGTAGTTCCCTGTCGTTTTTGAACTGGGAACCCCAGAACTGGACCCAGAACTCCAGACATGGCTTCACTGGAGCAGAGTAGAGGAAGAGCAGAACCTTGCTCAACCTGCTGGTCACACTCTTCATGCACTCCAGGAAACTGTTGGCTTTCCTGCGGGTACACTGACGGTTCATGAGAACCTTGTCCACCAGCACTCCCAGCTCCATCTCCATGGAGCTGCTTTCCAGCAGGTCACCCCTCACCTGTACTGCTGCAGGGGGTTTGAGCTAGAACTAGAGCTGTGGCTGCTGAGCTCAGCCCCTGCTCAGGTCCAGCACTGTCTGCAGCTCAGGGTGCATTTCTGCAGCCAGGGGCTGCTGCCAGCAGTGAGAAGGTGATGGGAGTGGCTCTGCCTGGGCTGCACTGCAGAAAGCCTCTCTCTTGGACTTGCTCCTGCCCACACCAAGGGCACTGCCACAGCTTGTGCCCCATGCTGGGAGCAGGAAGGCAGAGGTGGCACCTGTGGGGAGGAGAGGCCAGGACAGGTGACCCTCAAGTGCCCAGCAAGGAGTGCAGCCCGTGGATGGCATCTGCAGTAGACAGCTGAGGGAACACCAGTGTCAAGCCTCTCTTCCCTGGCCAGTATCCCAGGAGGACTCTGTTCCTTCTGCCTTCTATCCCCATCCCTGTGCTCCTGAATCCAGATCCTGAATCTGTTTCCCATCTGCTGCTGAGTCCAGGCTGGGACTTGCCCAGTGCCTGCCCCCAGCATCAGTGGTGCCAATGGTGCCATCATTGCCATCAGGGGTTGCGTTCTGTATTGGTTTGTATTTCTGTCCCACAGCATTGCTACTCTCACCAGTTCCCAGCTGGTTCAGTTTCTTTCCCACCCCATCAGTTTCTCTCACTTCTTCCTTTTCTCTTCCTTTTGAGGAACAGAGGGGTTCAGATCGAGCCTCTGGCACTCATCTAGTGGCCAGTCCAGCCCAATTCCTGAGTAGCAGAAAGAACTGCAGAAACACTATCTGTAATGATTTTTAAACCTTTTATTTCTAACCCAATTTGCAGTCAACTGCAATTAATGCAAAGCTCAGCTCTGACAGCAAGACGGGACAGGGTTCGATAGCGCTACCCACCAGCACACACAGCATTTTCAAGGTAATTACTTAGGAAAATGAAGGGTACTATTAAAAGATACAATTTATACCTTCCTTGTTCCCTCTGCCAATGACTAGCAGAGCCTCCCGTTCCCTAGAGCAGAGCTGAACAGCACTGAGAGAGCACAGAATTATTAATTGTGCTTTAAACAACCCAAACTCACAGGAAGAACCAGACCATGCCAGTTCATAAATACAGTAAAGCCCAGGGTGACAGAAAAGGGCACAGCTTGCAGGCTTCTCCCCTTTAGATGGGGAGGTTGGTGGGGAAAAAACAGACTTGGTGTTTCCCCCAGGGTTTTTGCTGGGGAAGGAGCATCAAGCACTGAGCCTTACTGGTCTCCGTCAATAACAGACCCAGCGCAGATCAGGCAGGATTAGCACGGGCTGGATAAATAGCGCAGGGAGAGTCACCAGCTGGGTCCTCACCAGCTACTTGCTTCATGCCACTGATTTATTTCTTATCTTCCTAAACTAATCCAGATATTCACAGAATGCATCAGGTTGGAAGGAACCCTCAAAGGTCATCTTGTCCAACACCCCTGCAGTCAGCAGGGGCACCTCTAATTAGATCTGGTTGCTCAGGGCCCCATTAAGCTTAACCTCAACTGTCTCCAGGGATGAGGCCTCAACCACATCTCTGGGCAACCTGTTCCAGTATTTCACCACCCTCATTGTGAAGAACTTCCCTCCTGATGTCCAACCTAAATCTGCTCTGCCCCAGCTTCAAAGCATTGCCCCTCATCCTATCACCCCAGGCTCTTCTAAACAGTCCCTCCCCAGCCTTCCTGTAGGTCCCCTTCAGATACTGAAATGCTGCTCTAAGGTCTCCCTAGATTCTTCTCCAAGCTGAACAACCCCAACTGCCTTGAACCTGTCCCCACAGGGGAGGTGCTCCAGCCCTCAAATCATCTTTGTGGCCTCATCTGGACCTCTTCCTGCAGGCTCATGTCCTCCTTGTGTTGGTGTTAGCTGTGTCTGTGTGTGAAGCTTTTTGAACAGCTGCTTGGGTGGAACAATTCCCTCTGTGTGTTCAGCACTGAATCCAAGGCAACCTAGTACCTAGTCTGGGAGAGTTTCTTTGCCCTATTTGGAGCCCCAGAGATGGATAAAGCACACTCCAGGAGAGGTGACAGAATCACCTGTCTCAATCTGCTGGCAGCAGAGCTATGTGATGATCCCAAGCACAGAACACCACAAAGCAAAACCATCCACAGAAGAACACATTCACCAGAACTCCTGAACAGAGGAATATTCCCAACCTTGCCAATTTTTCCCTTTATAAAAAAAAAAAAAAAAAAAACAAAAAAAAAACAAAATCCAAAAAAACCAAAACCACCCAAGAATAGCATGGGAAGATGAAATGGAAAAATCAGATCAGCAAGAGGTGCCTAGAGAAATTAAATAAAGCCAGCTGGGACCTGCAATGAAGAGAACCACAGAAGTGAGAAGAAACCTTAACTGCACACAAGCTGCACAGCAAGAGGCTGAAGAAGAAAGTTCAAAGCATCCTGTAAGAAATGCCAACAGCCTTGTGAAGAGCAGCCCCTCAAACCCTGTATGTTATGCAATGGATGGGCTTAGCTACTGCATTTTGTTCCAGGGCAGCAGCTCACCCCACGCACCGGAGCTTGTGCTGGTGCTGTGGGAAATTACCTGAGGGCTGGAAGCCCTCTGCTTTGAGGCCAGGCTGAGAGAGTTGGGGTTGTTCAGCCAGCAGAAGAAAAGGCTCCAGGGACAACTTCTGGTGGCCTTTCAGGACTTAAAGTGCCCAGTGAGACAGCTGGGGACAGACTTTTGAGCAGGGCATGTTGACAGGACAAGGGGTGATGGCCTGAACTTGAAGAGGGAGATTCAGACTGGAGAGAAGGAAGAAATGTTTGACACTGAGGGCAGTGAGAGCCTCACCCAGTTTTCCCAGACAGCTGGTAGATGTTCCATGCCTGGAACCACTGCAGGTCAGATCTGGGGTTCTGAGCAACCTGCTCTAACTGAAGATGTCTCTGCAGTGGCAGTTGGACTGGATGGACCTTTAAAGAGCCCTTCCAACCCAAACCAGTCTATGATCCTATGATCTCTGACCTGCTCACCTGAGTCTCCCACAACCCTTCTGTCTGTTCTATCCAATTTGCATGTGGCTTATAAAGGAGGAGATGAGGGGCTGAAGAAGCATGATGAGACTGCCAGCAGCACCTTCAGACATCAGAAGGCACTAAGTCAATACCTGGGACAGAGCTCTCCACGCTGCATGGTGGTTTCCTATTCCAGAGAGTCAAGCTCTGGCAGGCCCTGCTCATCAAACAGCCCAGCCTCAAAATCCCACGAAGGACCACTTAACAAAACAATTTAACTGCTCGAGGTAAAACCTATTCCATAGCCAATCTGAGTAAATGCTTCCATGGTGGGAATAGGGAGATCAGGTAACAAGGTCTTCTGACCACAAGACACACAAGAAATCTAAATAACAAGGAGAAACACTGCTCCATGCCAAGGCAAAGAGTTAATGCCATCTTTCCCCTGTTGTGTGTCCCCCACACAGAAGGTTTCTGCAGCTGGTAAATTCCATTCTCCTAAACTCTCCACCCTGGACTGCTCATAAAAGTAATGAGCCCAAAGGGGAAGGAGGAAGGGGGAGCCCAAGAGAGATCTCCCCAACTGCTAAACGAATACAAAAGGATGTTACTTCTAGGGTAACCTGCATGATAAATTGTTTCTACCAACACTGCCAGTCTGCAGCATCAATGTGTCAGTGAAATATGGGCAATCTGGGGTCAGATCACAGATCCTGTGCAGCAGCAGCAGCAGCAGTTATGACTCTTGTTCAGCACAGGAATAATCATTCAGTGCTACACTGCATGGTCTCAAAACTGGTATAGAACATACCAGAACATGGCCATCATCATCTCAGAAAAAACAGCCAGACATCACCAGTGAAGAGAACTGCGTCACCTCACCATCTCCTGCCTGGGCTTTGGACACATTTACCATCACCACACCACTTTCCACCCACAGACCTCCGAGTGTTTGGCTCAGCCCTACAGCAGTGAACACAGATACAGAAAAAAGGAACCACTGGCTCATAAATCAAAGTGAATCCAGGAATCAGCCAGAGAAGCAGCTACACTTTGCATGGTACAAGAGCACTCTGGGATAAGCACACAAGCTGCATGTGCACAGATTAGGAAACAGAACCTATTTTTAGAGCATGCTGTTTGTGAGGGGATCTTCTCAATGCTGATCAGTATCTAGATATGAGGGTCCTAGAGCATCCCTGTGAGGAGGAAAGGCTGAGAGCCCTGGGGCTGTTGAGCCTGCAGAAGGGTAGCCCCAGAAGGGATGTGAGCAATGCTCAGCAAGATATAAAGGGTGGGGAGCAAGAGGATGGGGCCAGACTCTTCTCAGTGGTGCCCAGGGACAGGACAAGGGACAAGGGCACAAACTGGAATCCAGGAGGCTCCATCTTGAACAGAAGAAACTTGTTTATTGTGAGGGTGCTGGAGCCCTGGAGCAGGCTGCCCAGAGAGGTTGTGGAGTCTCCTCTGGAGAGCTTCCACACCCTCTTGGTCATTGTGATGCTGGGCAAGCTGCTGTGGGTACCCCTGCTTTAGGAGGGGAATTGGACTGGATGATCTCCAGAGGTCTCTTCCAATCTCTACCCCATGGGATGATAGGATTATTTGACTAACTTCTCTATTTATTATTTAGTGGAAAACAGTAAACAAACAAACAAAAAAACGCTCAACACCAAACAATCCCAACCCCAAAGTGCTCACTTAGAATGAAGGAAATTCTTTAGATGATATCAGCAAATGTGATGGTTTGGNAAAGCAAGATGGAGTCCAGCCAGCAGCCTCAGCTTCTCCCCAGCAGGCAAAGCTCCCCAGCGAAGAGAAGAAGCAAGTGAAGTAATCTTTGTTTTGCCTTTCTTCTTTACACATCCCAGCAAGACTGTGAGGGAAGTAGACCTCACCATTGTTTTCATTTTACAGCCTATCATCTAGTTCTCCTCACCAAAACATGCTAGCTAGGCTCAAACTAGCACAGTAAAACACAACCCCATCCCAGAATTCATGCCTAAAGCCATGTGTCATAACCCTCATTCTGGAGGACAAATGGTTCATGAAATGGCCCCACTTTTCAGCAAGTTCTCTTTTCAAACAGAAACAGAGCAATTAAAATTCAATTTCCCATCTCCCCAACAAAGGCAGAGCTCAGCATTCAGAGTATTAATGAGCAGAATACTGCATTAGCTTACCATGATCAACTACAAACCTGACATCACAGTTTGTCTTCCCTGTTAACCATTTCCAGCATGAAATTACTCTTTGTCCACCAGTAAGACAAAAGGAAAAGCCTTTGGTGTTCTCCAAACACAGAGAGGTTTTCTACCAACCACTAGCTAAGACCACTAACATTAAAATACTTTATGTATTTTAAGAGGCATCTGCAGCAATAATTCTGTATTCTGGACAAACTAATTTGTAACAAGAGATTCAGAAAAAGCCTGATTTACCAGAGCATTTCAGCTTGCTTATTCCAGCATTTTGCCTTTAACCAAAGCAGATGTTACTGTTGCTTTCCACTCCTGCTGTTTTATCTCCTGCAGTATCTGGTATTTCACTTGTTGGGAAAATATTTGCATTACTTGGGACTCCAGGCTGAAATTTCTGTTTCAAAAACAAAACCAAAACCCCAACGAACCATGAAAGACAACTCTAGATTGCTCTGTAACTTTCTAAGAAATCCAGTGTTGTTATGTGAGGTGAAAATGGGTTCTCTCTAAACTTAAGACAACGAGGAACTGGAGGGAAATGCTGGTGTTTCTTTTTTTTTCTCCCCTGGTTATTTAAAACTCCTCAAAACTTTGATTACATGGGCTGAGAATTCCAGTGCTCCCTGCCTGCTTCATACTGAATACGTCACAAAGTTTGGATCAAACTCCATCACTTCAAAGAAGTCAATTAGTGAGGAGCACACTGCTCAGCATCCTCCCCTTGCAGTAGGCCCATCCTTCAAAGCAGAGGTTCATGGTTTTACAGGGACAAGCTCCCTGCCATCCTTCTTTTGCGTCTCACCACGAAAATCTTGGCTCTTCTCTCCCAATTCTTCAATGCTGAAGTTTCTTTCAAAGGAAACTGCAAATCTGGAAATTCCAAAATTGCTGTTCAATATCTTTGTCAGTGACATAAGACAGTGGGATCATAGAATGGCTCAGGTCAGAAGAGACCTTAGACATCATCTACTCCAACCTCCCCACCATGGGCAGGGACATCTCCCAACTAGCCTTGGCTGCTCAAGGCCTCATTCTATCTAGTCTTGAACACCTCCAAGGAGGAGGCATCCACAGCCTCTCTGGGCAACTCATTCCAGAGTCTCACCAGCCTCATACTGAAGAACTTCTTCCTAAGATCCCCTCTAACTCTGCTCTCCCTCAGCTGAAAATCATTCCCCTTATCCTGTCACTAGACACCTTCATGAAAAGTCCCTCTCCAGCCTCTTTGCAGGATCTCTTCAGATACGGGAAGGCAGCTCGAAGGCTCCCCCAAAGTCTTCTCTTTGCCAGGCTGAACAACCCCAGCTCCCTCAGCCTGTCATTATAGCAGAGGTGCTCCAGCCATAAAGGAACCCTCAAAAAGTTTGCAGATAACATCAAGCTGAGTGGTGCTGTTGACATGCCTGAAGGATGTGATCTAGAGTGACCTGGACAAGCTTGAGGAGCAGACCTGTGTGAACCTCATGAAGCTTAACAAGTACGAGGTCCTACCTGGATCTAGCCAATCCCCAGTACCAATCTAGGCTGGGGAAGGAAGGTCTGGAAAGCAGCCCTGAGGAGGATGACTTGGGGATGCTGGTGGGTGAAAAGCTGGACATGAGCTGGCACCAAGCACTGCCAGCCCTGTCCTGGGCTAATGCCCAGCAGTGTGGGCAGCAGGGGCAGGGAGGGGATTCTGTCCCTCTGCTGAAATCCCACCTGCAGTGCTGGGGCCAGCTCTGGAGTCCTCAACATAGCAGAGACATGGACCTAGTGGAGCGAGGCCAAAGGAGGACACAGCAGTGATCCGTAGGTGATGCTACTCTGCAGGACACATGAACCCAGATTCCTTACTACCCATCCCTTCTGGCAGCAGGACAGAATAAACTTGTCCTTCCTGCTGACAAATGTAACCCATGCAAGGTGCCTCCTGCAGAGACTCCTGGGGCGTGGACAGAGAAGAGATCAGGGAAAGAGATGCTGCCAGTTCTCTGTATGTGGGCTTTCAGATCCCTTCCCCCAGGAGCTGAGTCACTCAGATCATACATTTTAAACCTTAGCTTCCCAGTTACTATAACAACTTAATGGATTTCTTCTTGCTGTTATTAGTTATATTTAATCTGTTCATACAGGATTTAGGAAGAAGAACTATAGGACTCTTCTTTCAAAAGGCTTTTACATTCCTAATTCACTTCAATGCTTAGGTGCTCACCCTTATGAAATCTCCTTCCACTAAGATAAGGAGATGTTCATATTCCTTCCTTCGAGAACTCAGAACAGAAGGAAATGGCTTTTTTTCTACTCTGAAACCAAACAAGGTGCCCAAACCAAAACTGCAAAAAATGCCTCCTCAGCTGTTTCTCTCTAATAAACGTGGTGCTTGTAACCTGCCTGAAAGCAGCACTGAAAACTCATCCCAGGAGAAAAAAGACTGAGCACTTTACAGGCTACAGAGAGCCTCAGCAAAGAAGCAATCAGAATCTCATTTATTATGTTTATGTTTCACATCCTCTGGTTATGAACAGCAGACCTCTGCTGCTGGAAATGGAAACAAAGTGCAGGGAAACACGAGAAACTGAAGGCAAATCCGAAGGTCCAGCAGTGCTGCTTTGTGCAGAATTGGCCCCCTTTGCTTACACTTGTCTTAGCATCAGAGGCAGAGATCACAAGTGCCACCTCTACCCAAAGCACAGACACAGAGGAGAAAAGAGACTTTGCTTGCCTTGCCAGCATCATGGGACAGGGAGGACAAGCACGTGTCACAGAATCACAAAACTCCAGTCCAACACCACTGCCAAAGCAGCATCACCAAGGGCAGGCTGCACAGGAACACATCCAGGTGGATTTTGAAAGCTCCCAGAGAAGGAGACTCCACAACTTCTCTGGGGAGCCTGATTCAATATTCCAGCACCCTCACTGTTAAGAACTTTCTCCTCATTTTGAGGTGGAACCTCCTCTGCTCCAGCTTGTACCTGTTGTTCCTTGTTCTCTCACTGGGCACCACCAAAAAAAGAGCCTGGCCTCTTCATCTGGGCTTCTGAGCCCACCCCTCAGAAACTTATAGATGTTGATAAGATCCTCCCCCAGCCTTCTCTTCTCCAGATTAAACAGCCCCAGGTCTCTCAGTCTTTCTTCATAAGGTAAACGTTTCAGTCCCCCTCATAGCTCTCTGCTGGACTCCTTCCAGTAGATCCCTGTCTCTCTTGAACTGTCCTCAGCCCAGCTGCTTCAAGTGGGCAGGGAATCATAGAATCATAGAACTCTTGAGGATGAAAGAAACCTTTGTGATCATTCAGCTCAAGCACTCACCTAGAGCTAACAATCCCACCACTACTGCTACGCTACTGTCACTGAACCACATCCCTCAGCACCAATCCACACATAAGGAGGACACCTGCTTGCACTCATGAAGAAATCAAACAGCACCAACCTCTTGTCATCTCAGACCTGCACAGCTTTTAACTACCACAGCATGGCTCCAAACACTAAATCTCTTCCAGTTCCTCAGGATGGTGGGACCCAGGCAACCAGCAACAAAACAAGGGGACAGAGTCTCAAATTGTGCCAGGGGAGGTCTAGGCTGGATGTTAGGAGGAAGTTCTTCACAGAGAGAGTGATTGGCATTGGAATGGGCTGCCCAGGGAGGTGGTGGAGACACTGTCCCTGGAGGTGCTCAAGAAAAGACTGTATGAGGCACTTAGTGCCATAGTTTAGTTGCCTGGATAGGGTTGGGTGCTAGGTTGGACCGGATGATGTTGGAGGTCTTTTCCAACCTGGTTGATTCTGTGATTTTGTGACCCTGTCATGTCACAGGATGGCTGTCACCTATTTGAGGGGTAACAGGCTGAAAAAGACTGAAAGTCAGTAAGTTATAATGCTTGCAGCATGTCACAGAATGATAAGAGTTGGAAGGGACCTCTGAAGATCATCCAGTCCAAACTTCCTGCAAAAGCAGGGGCACCCACAGCAGTTTGTCCAGCAGCACAATGGCCAAGGGGGTGTGGAAGCTCTCCAGGCAAGGAGACTCCACAACCTCTCTGGGCAGCCTGCTCCAAGGCTTCAGCACCCTTGCAACAAGTTTCTCCTGTTCACACGGAGCCACAGGGTTCCTCCTGTGCCCCTTGTCCCATTGCTAGGCATCACTGAAAAAGAGTCTGGCCCCATTCTCTTGCCCCCACCCTTTAGATATTGGTGATCATTGAGAAGATTCTCATATTGTCATATGTCCATCCAGCATCAGACATAAGCTGCTGGCTATTTTCCTGCCTCTAGAGCTTGGAGCAAGGTGAACCACCCTGTTGCATCCCTCCTAGAGATCCCATCTGAGTTAATGTGGGCTAGGAGACAGCCTCTGCCTGTACAAATGGCTGCAAGTCTCTGCTACAGAAGTTCTGGCTGATACCCAGAGAGTTAATAAATTAAAACTACAATAAGGGAAAATTACAACATCCCTTCAAACATTTCTTTGTGGAAATGTGTCTACTGCTTATTACAGAAAAAGAAAAGAAATCCTACTGCAAAGGGCCAAAACATAAGTATGGGGACACCTGGGGACAATGGAAAAGCTGACCTTCCTACAGCCTGAATGACGTGAGCACCTGACTCCAAGAAGGACACTGAGAGGCTGGAGCAGGTCCAGAGAACAGTGATGAAGCTGGTGAAGGGTCTAGTGCACAGGCCTGGTGAAGTGCCTGGGGGAACCTGGGCTTGTTCAGCTTGCACAAAAGGAGGCTGAGGGGAGACCTTCTGGCTCTCTATAATTCTCTGACAGGTCAGAGCCAGGTTGGGGCTGGTCTCTTCTCCCAAGGAACAAGTGATAGGACAAGAGGAGACAGCCACAAGTTCTGCCAGGGGAGGTTTAGGTTGGACACAAGGAACAATTTTTCTACAAAAGGGTTGTGAAGGCCTACTCAGGGATAGTGGTGGACTCCCTACCTCTGGAGGGGTTTCAAAGCCATGTAGATGTGGTGCTGAGGGACACGGTTTAGTGGTGACCTGGCAGTGCTGGGTTAATGGTTGGACTCTGTGATCCTACAGGTTTCTTCCCTGATTCCATAACTCAGGAACAAAGCATTGCTGCTACTTTCTCCATACAGATGCATCCATGTTAGCTACAGAGCACAGAGCTGCACTCATCTGCAGAACCAGAGCCACACAGGATAATTTTAACCCCAACAACATATGGAGAAGACTCCTTCCACCCTCCTCTGCAGAAGAAGGGAAGATGATCTGAGCCTACAGACTTCCAGCAGGGAATAAAATCTTTTTCAGGTATTTTAACTCAAAGATAATCACAGAAACTGTAATAACAGTTGCTTATATTTACAATGTAAAAACATGCTCTGCACTTGAGTCACAAACGATAAACGCAAGATCACAGGGGGGAACAATTTTATGCTGTTTGCAAGGGTTTTTTTATTCCAAACAACTGATTTCTGTGAATTTCATTTCTCTGGTTATAAAGCAGAGTTGTTAGACACCTACAAGTACCCTTTTCAAGCCTATCATTGCAACTAGACTTTAAAAATACTGGAAGTCTGAAGTAAAAACCAGCACAAAGCAGCTCTGCAATTCACAGAGTTAATCCTGGAGCTCCCAAAGCCATAATCGTAGAATGAAAGAATCATAGAATCATCCAGGTTGGAAGAGACCTCCAAGCTCATCCAGTCCAACCTAGCACCCAGCCCTAGCCAGTCAACCAGACCATGGCACTAAGTGCCTCATCCAGTCTTTTCCTGAACACCTCCAGGGACGGTGACTCCACCACCTCCCTGGGCAGCCCATTCCAATGGCATTTTTTTAGGCTGGAAAAGACCTTTAAGACCTTTGATGGCTGGAAAAGACCTTTAAGATCATTGATGTCATTTACCTGGAGCTGAGCAAGGCCTTTGACACTGTCCCACACCACATCCTGGTCCCCAAGCTGGTGACACATGGGTTTGATGGGTGGAGCACTGGATGGATAAAGAACTGGCCTGATGGCCACATCCAAAGAGTGGCTGTCAATAGCTCCATGTCCAAGTGGAGGCCAGTCACAAGTGGAGTCCCTCATGGATCAGTCCTGGGACCAATCTTGTTCAACATCTCTGTGGGTGTCATGGACAGAGGTATTGAGTGCAGCCTCAGCATGTTTGCTGACCACACCAAACTGTGTCGTGCAGCAGACAGGCTGGAGGGCAGGGATCCCTCCAGAGGGACCTGGACAGGCTGCAGATGTGGGCACAAGCCAACCTCAGGAGGTTCAGCAAGACCAAGTGCAAGGTCCTGCAGCTGGATGGAGGCAATGCCAAGCACAAATCCAGGCTGGGCAGTGAGTGGCTGGAGAGCAGCCCTGAGGAGAGGGACCTTGGGGATCAATAATGAAAAGCAAAATAGGTTTGGTTTCCTCAAAAGTCTAAGCTTTCCTTAAAAGAAAATCTGGTTTATACAACCACAGAGTTTCTGGTACAAACCACAGAATCATAGAGTTGTCACAGTTTGAAAAGACCTCTAAGATTAAGTCCAACCATCAACCCAATCCCACCATTGCCATTAAACCACATCCACACATTTCTTGAACACCTCTGGGGATGGTGATTCCACCACCTTATAGAAAGATAATGAATGTGCTCTGGATTAAACAGTTGGACTCAATGATCTTAAAGGTCTTTTCCAATATAAACCACTATATGATTTTATGAATTATTACAAATGTGAATGTATTTACCCTGAGGTAGTGGAGATGGGGCTGCCAGGGCTCTGGGAAGAAGCAGGTGAAGGGTTTGTAACTGTCACTTGTCATTTTCCAAATGCATAGCTGATCTGCAGGCTGGAAAGATCCCCTGCACTGCCCAAGGTACTCTAAGATATTGAAGTGCTACAGTGCTACAGGCACCAGCAAACCCTTGTCTCCAGAATCAGATATCATCATAGGATCACAGAATGGCTTGGGTTGGAAGGGACCTTAAAAATCATCTAGTTCCATGGGCAGTGACACCTTCCACTAGGCCACATCCAACCTGCCCTTGAACGTCCCCAGGAAGGGGGCATCCACAACTTCCCTGAGCAGCCTGTTCCAGTGCCTCACTACCCTCACTCTAAAGAATTTCTTCCTAATCTCCACCCTAAATCTCCTCTCTTCCAGCTCAAAGCTAGTCCCCTCATCCTGCCACTATAAACCATTGTAAAAGGTATCTCCCCAGCTTCTATCTGATGATATTGTCTCTGTGTGTCAGTCACATTACAGAATGGTTTAGGTTGGAAAAGATCTTTAAGATCATCAAGTCCAACCATTAACCCAGCAGTAACAAGTCCACTGCTAAACCACATCCCTCAGCACCACACCTACTCAGCTTTGAAAACTCTCCACAGGTGGGAACTCCACTACTGCCCTTAGCAGCCTGGGCCATATCCTGACAATCTTTTTGGTGAAGACATTTTTCCCCTATCAATCCACTCGTTTTACCTGGCTGGTATCCACACTTTCAAGAGAGCACTGGGTAAAAAAAACAAGTTCAAAGCTCTGTGACTGCCCAGCCTACTGCATGCAAGGAACCAAACAATCTCCACAAAGATGAGCCTGGACACAACACCACTGCAGCTCTGAGGCTTGCATTTCAGTTCACCATGTCCTTACTGCTTTCACAGTGTTATACTGGGAAGGAGTGCTGGTGCCCTCCTACACACAGGTCTTTGTCTTTGCTCCATTAGCTACAAGACCCTACCAAATAAAGAAGCTATTAGACATCTCTGCAGAATAAAAGGCAAAAGAGCAACAGAAATACCTACTCCAGGGACCGCACCATACTGCAGGCTAATCATACAGCCAATTAGGAGAAGGGCACATAGTCAGTTCATGAGCATTTTTTCTTGGGTGCTGATGGCAAAAGCTTTCTCTGATGCATCCAACCCCAGCACACTTAAGGAGCTTCCTAAAAGATGAGTGCTGCAGGAGGAACATCGCTAAGGTGTAGCAAAGAGGAACACATGTGCTTCTGCTGGAGAAGAGGAGTTTGGAAGATATCTCCTGCTTGTCTTTTATTTTATAAATAAAACAATGGTGCTCACAACAAGTAGAATCATAGAATAGAATCATAGAATGGTTTAGGTTGGAAGGGACCTCAAGGATCATCCAGCTCCACCCCCCTGCCATAGGCAGGGACACCTCCCACTAGAGCAGCTCGCCCAAGGCCTCATCCAGCCTGACCTTAAACGCCTCCAGGGAGGAAGCATCCACAACCTCCCTGGGCAACCCGTTCCAGTGCCTTACCACCCTCACTGTAAAGAACTTCCTCCTAACATCCAGTCTAAATCTCCCCTCTTCCAGCTTAAACCCATTCCCCCTCGTCCTAACATTACTAGACCGTGTAAATAGTCCCTCCCCAGCTTTCCTGTAGGCTCCCTTCAAATACTGGAAGGCCACTATAAGGTCTCCTCGAAGCCTTCTCCTCTCCAGGCTGAAGAGCCCCAACTCTCTCAGCCTGTCCTCATAGCAGAGGTGCTCCAGCCCTCTGATCATCTTCGTGGCTCTGAAGCCAAATTTGTTTATTTAAACAAATAAAAGAATGCAGCTGGAATCAGTTCCTCCTGGGAGTAAAAGCAACAAGCTGCAAGCAGCCAGCACCACAAGAGCAGCACCACACAGCCAGCCCCCCAACAGCAGCACCACCTCAGGTCACGGAGTAGCAGCAATACTTAATAGACCAAAACCCATCAAAGCTTTCTACCGATGTGCACAGAGTCAATAGGAGTTTGCTTCAGACTAAGCTGCTCTTTTTTCTTGTCAAGCTTCTCTGTTTTCACAGAAGTCTAACCAAGCACCTTCTCTTTTGCTTAGCAAGAACTTGCTTTTGCTACACACAACTAAACTGAGGACTAACGTCTTTACAGCAGGAGTCTTGCTCCAGAGCAGTACTAGTCTTGGAGAGATTAGGAGGCCTCTAGACCACTATGTGCACAAAGTATTTCTTTCCACCGACAGCAGATGATTAAGAAATGAGAAAAGATGCCAAAGAAAGTATCTTTCTGCTTCCTTCTAAACAGCTACTTGCCTGCATCCCAGTTCTTTTTCCTCTCCTAAGAATGTATGGGTTTTCTGTGAATCATGGAATTGTTTTAGTTGGAAGAGATCTCCAAGATTATCAGGTCCAATCATCACCCTGACATCACCACAGCCCATTTTCCATTTACCTTTTACATTCGTTTTTGTTTCTGTATTTTTTGGAGTTTTGCTGATGACTCAATACAAATATCAATTGGAGGCTTCAAATACTTTTTCTCAGAAGGGCAACAACATGGCAGTGGTTGAATGAAGTCAGGAGTAAAAGCTGTAAGAATAAATACTTACTCATCTAATGCTTCATTTTACCCCACAGCTTCTGAACCTCACTGTTCTCTACAACTCAATAAAAGGAGGTTGGAGTGAGGTGGGGGTTGGTTTCTTCTCCCTAGTATCAGATCACAGAACAAGAGGAAATAGCCTGAAATTGTGTCAGGGGAGGATTAGGTTTGACATGAGGAACAATTTGTTTCCTGCAAGAGTAGTGGGGCATTGGAACAGGCTAGCCAGGGAGGTGGCAGAGTCACCATCCTGGAGGTGTTCAAGAAATGTGTGGACATGGCACTTGGGGATGTGGTTTAGTGGGCATGGTGGTGCTGGGTTGACTGTTGGACTTAAGGTCGGAAAAGACTTCTAAGATCCTCAACCATTCTATGACAAAATCCCCTCTCAGGCTGCTCAACAGCCCCATGGCTCTCAGCCTTTCTTCCTCACAGAGATGCTCCAGATCCCTCAGCATCTTTGGAGCCTCCACTGGACTCTGTCCAGTAGTTCTCGGTCTCTCTTGAATTGGATCCAGCTCTGGATTCCCCAGTACCCGACCATTTTCTTCATCTCCTGCCTAGTGTTACTGTGAACCTGAAACACTACAGGCCATTCTCAGATGAAAACCAGAGACTCTTTCTATTTCTGAAAACTGGCTATTTCAGTGCCAGTTTTCCCAGTTGATGCCTACAGCATCCACAAACAGAACACACAGCTGCCTCGTCTTCAAGTCAACGACCAAAATAGGCAGCAGTGGGCTTAGGTCTTTGCACCACCACACACAGGCACTCTGATATTTATGATCAGTACTCCTGAGCACACTGAGCATCCCGAGAACATGATTTTCTTTGCACACAACCCCACCAAACTGAGCAAGCTCACCCTGAAGCTTTCCATATGTTTTAGACTTATTTTCTCCTCGAGCTCTTGCGAGGTTGGATCATTTTCTGTTTCTTATTTGGGCTTCCAGTTTCAGAAACGGTTACTACAGAGGATTAATCACTTTGGATTCCTCTCTTCCTGAGATTTCTGTTTTCACTATTTATAAGCAGCCTTGAAAATACCCCTGTTGCAAGGAGATTTATCTTTCATGTTTAACCAGCACTCATTCAACTTCAGAAGGAGTTTTTTGATACTATTTATTCAGCTTATTGCTTCCTCCAGCAATTACTGAATTACAAAAGTGTGAATGAAACAAGCAAGCAAACAAACAACTGCAAGACTTTATTTCTCAGTCTAAGCATAGAATTTTCCTTCAATCAACACTCTGAAGTGATTTTTCACTTGGAGGTAGAAAATTTTCAACCCACATCAATCCACATTGAAAAGAAAGCTGGGGAGGGATTTTTTAACAAGGGCTTGTAGCATGAGAAGAGAAAATGGATTGAAACTGGAAGAGGAGAGATTGAAACTGGAGATTAGGAAGAAATTCTTGACAGGAAGGGTGGTGAGACACTGGAAGAAGTTGCCCAGGGAGGTCATGGATGCCTCCTCCCTGGAGGTGTTCAAGGCCAGGCTAGATGAGGCCTAGTGGGAGGTGTCCCTGCCCATGGCAGGGGGTTGGAGCTAGAAAATCTTTAAGGTCCTTTCCATCCTGTTCTATGAATCTATGACTCAGATGTCAAACTTTGTTTAGAAACAAGAGGGCTGGAGAAGGTTGTCTGCCATCAAGGAAAATAGCCTTTTTTTGACATTTCAGAGGTTATGTACCAAAAGTGACTCTTAGACTCATTTATGTTGCAAAAGACCTTTAAGATCATAGATTCCAACCATTACCCCAGCAGTGCCTGATCACCACTAAGTCGTGTCACTCAGCACCACATCTACACATCAGTGAGTAAACACTGCAGCTCCAGCTCCCAGGTAGTCACTTGCTTTGGGTTAGTTTTGAGAAGAAACAATGGGGTTTTGTGTTCACTCAGGACACCAGGGTGAAAAAAAACAAAGAAAAAGAAAAATATCATTGTTATTTATTCTAGCAAAGGACAGGCTCAGATCCTTCTTTACAAGTTTTGAAACACTGTTCTAAAAGAAAATCATCTGAAAGAATACTGAGGAGAAAATCCTGGCACTGAACCCTCACTCCAGCCACCCCTTGCCCTCGCTCCAAGGACATTGAGGTCCAGAGAAGGTTAATGAAACTGGTGGAGGGTCAGGAGAACAGGTCTGGTGAGAAGCAGCTGAGGGAGCTGGGGTTGTTCAGACCAGAGAAAAGCAGGATGAGAGGAGACCTTCTGGTTCTCTACAACTCCCTGGAAGGAGGTCAGAAGGAACTGGGGGTTGGTCTCTTATATCCTGTAGCACATGAGAGGACAAGAGGAAACAGCTGAAATTGCACTAAGGAAGATTTACATTGGACATGAGAAACAATTTCTTCCCCAAAAGGCTTGTCAAGCCCTGGAACATGCTGATCAGGGAAGTGGTTGCATCATCATCCCTAGAGGGGTTCCAAAGCTGAAGCACACAGTCTAGTGGTGACCCGGCAGCGCTGGGTTAATAGTTGGACTCTGACCTCAGAGGTCTCTTCATGCCTAAACAATTCTACAAGTCTGTCTTACACAGCTTCCCTAAGGTTATCTTTATCTGTGAAAAAGCCACTCAACCACCTCAGCATGCTCTCTGAAGCACTGCAAGTTTTCTCTCTGGCTTTAGGATAGCAGAGATGACTTTCAGACAGAACTTCCAAAGCCACCTTACAGCAACAGCTAATTCACTGCTCACTACCCTACCCTGCCTGATCACATCTCTGTATAGTCTTCAAATCCATAGCGTTTCCTTTTCTTCCTTCCTATCTCTCTACTTAGAATCACAGAATTGATCTGCTTTGAAAAGCTCCAAGATCATGGAGTCCAACCATCAACCCAACATCACCAGGGCCCAAAATGTCATGTCCACATGTTTCTCAAACATCCCTCGAAACAGTGACTCTATACCTCTCTGGGCAAGCTTACAGGAAAGAAATTGTTCCTAACCTCCAACCTAAACTTCCCCTGGCACAATTTCAGGCCTCTCATTCTATCACCTGATACTAGAGAGAAGAGACCAACCACCACCTTACTTGAGCTTCTTGTAGAGCAGAGCTTCTGCTCTGTGCATTGTTTTAGCAGAAATGCCTTGAACACCTTGTGAGAAACTGCTCTTTCGTGGCAAACATCACACAAACCATCCCTGCCCCAGCTCATACAAGCTGAAAAGTATCTCATTAAAATTTTTTTAGTGCCTGCTGCCTGCTTACCCTTTCAGTCAACTTTTTATCACCTGCTGTTTTTTAACTCTATTCACTCTGCTTCTGTGCTGCTCCCTAACACATGGTGCTTGCAAGACAAACATTCCACCACCCATAGCTCCTGCTCCCTGCAAAATCTGCTGCTTATAATTAGGGCAAAAGCAGAGGATTATCAGTTGGGTTGCAAATAATTAGAGAGCAAATGAGCAGGTATTAACTGTTTAGCAGCTTTAAGAACGTTGGTTTGATGTTCTCAGCAGGCAGCTGGCTGCAAATTAAGTCTACTGCAGTAAGTAATACTCAAAGTCTTTGTCGAATATGGTTATCTAATAGATCCCAGGCTGCACAAGGGGGTGGTGGAGTCACCATGCCTGGAGGTCAAGAAACTTGCAGATATGGCACTTCAAGGCACAGCTTAATAGCTGTGATGGTGTGTGCTAGTTTGAGCCTAGCAAAAATATTTTGGTGAGAAGGATTAGATCACAGGCTGTGAAAGAGAAACAGTGCTGATGTCTACTTCACTTGTAGGCTTGCTGAGATGTATAAGAACAAGAATCCAAACATAGATAAGGCACTTCTTGGGAGCTCTGAGCTGCATTTTTCTCTCTCTAGCCTCTCCGCCGTCTCCCTGATTAATCCGCTTCGCTTCCTAACCCCCTGGCCAAACCTCCATTCTTCCTTGGGACTGGGGTAAGGTTGAGAGGGGTGGGAGAAGGTGGAAGGGTGGTTGGGAACCCCTCCTGGGGACTCAGGTTTCTGGGAGGGCTGTTGTGTTTCTGTGTTACCTTTTACCTTGTATATTTCTGTATGTAACTGTATATACTGTAAATATCTGCTTGTATATTGTGCTAAGCTGTAAATAGAAGCTTCGTTCAAATTTCCAGAGCCAGCTGTGTCTAGTCCAGTTGATTTCCAAAGTGGGAGGGGGGCAGGTAACACCCAAACCATCACATGGTGTTCAGTTGAAGGTTAGACTGGATGATCTTGGAGGACTTTTTCAACAGTAACAGTTCTATGATTCTATGATCTAAATGTAGCCTAGATCTTCAATACAAAACCACTGAGGAGGTTTTCCACCCTCTTTAAGGCACCACTCCAAAGACAACATCAGCCCCCTTAACTTATCTGATGCACTGCAAAGGATCCTAGCATCTTGCACTGCTTTTCTGTTACCAGAAACTCATTTAACACACAAGCAATTACATCATACACTGAAATACTGGACCTTCATCAAATTATCTGCAGCCCACAGGAGAAAAGAACTGCCGGAAGAATTCTTGGTCAACTAACAGCGAAAACACAAAGGCTTTCAACCACCTGAGAACTTAGACTCAGTCATCTAAGTGCTTTGATCTCCAGAGAATGGAATGCAAAGAGTGAGGAAAATACCTCTGAATAGGAGTAATAAGGATTTCAAGTCTTCAATGACATAAAAATTCATGAAGCTTGCAGCTCTTTTTGATCAAGTTCATCCTTCCTATTCATTCCCAGCTGCACCAAGATGGACTCCACATCCTGGTTTGCAGGATCTCTGGTGGTGGGCACTGAAGAGCTGACAGACTATGTTTAATGTTGAATAGAGAATATCCCACAGAGGTAGGACTGCTTCAGTTCAGCTTGGGATTTGGCTCCTGCAAGAACATCTTCATCTATTCCCAAGGCCAGTGAGACAAGGGACAAATGCCTTGGCTTCCCAGCTCAATCTATGGTCTATACTGCCCTAGTTGTGTCCAGTTCTGGGCTCCCCAGTTCAACAGAGGCAGGGAACTACTGCAGAGTCCAATGGAGGCTACAAGGATGCTGAGGGGCCTGGAGCAGCTCTGTAAGGGGGAAAGGATGACAGCCCTGGGGCTGTTGAGCCTGCAGAAGAGCAGCCTGAGAGGGGAATCTGAGCAATGCTCAGCAAGATATAAAGGACGCGTGGGGAGCAAGAGGATGGGGCCAGACTCTTCTCAGTGGTGCCCAGTGACAGGACAAGGGACAAGGGCACAAACTGGAACCCAGAAGGTTCCACCTGAACAGGAGGAGAAATTTCTTTGTTGTGAGGGTGCTGGAGCCCTGGAGCAGGCTGCCCAGAGAGGTTGTGGAGTCTCCTTCTCTGGAGAGATTCCAAACCTCCCTGGCCATCGTGATGCTGGGCAAGCTGCTGTGGGTGCCCCTGTTTTAATCGGAAGGTTGGACTGGATAATCTCCAGAAGTCCCTTCCAACCCCTACCATGTTGGCATTCTGGGCTTCCCAACCTACCACCACAACTGTCCTTACTTCTTCTAGGCACTAAACCTGCACTGACCATTCCATGTCCTACATCTTGGTTTGTCATAGCCTTATTTCATGGCTCCCCTACCAACAAGCACACAACTCTGGTTGCCCTCATGGAAATGTATTATCAGTGTCCTACATACATTATAGAACCTTCCACCACAACAGGATGTTTTCCCTCCCCTCTGCCTCTGGTCATCTCTTGGCAGGTGAAAGAGAAGGCAGAGGGTTGAAGGAGACTGTTAAATGCCATCATGTCCACAAAGCACTACTCAGCCCATGACATTGCTTTTGGTTCCACTCGCCTCCTCATCCCCCATTAGCAAATTTATATGTAACATTCTGTGCTTGGCTTCCAAAGAGCAGAGAACATTCAGGAGAGAGATGTATGGAAGGGAGGAAAAAAAATCCCACAAACCACAGACACACAAAACCCACACAGAGAGACAGAAAAAGGGTGAAGCAGAGATAGCCACGGGGGGAATTTTCTGGATCTTCTTCCCCTGACTGATTAATAAACTGAAGTGTGTTAAGTGCAGCGACACAGAAAGTGCCAAACTGGGAGCACACATCTGCACTTATGGAATTGCACTTTTTAAGCATCTGAATAATCCATCATCATCCCCTAATCTATTTTCTCATCACTGACAGCAATGCCAGATGCTTCAACAGAAAGTGCAAGAAATTCCACTGCAGGCAGACACAGAATAATCTGCTCTCCTACAAAGTTTCCTCCAAGCCTGATTTCCCAGAGCCTGGCTTCAGCTATTAAGGATAAACATTTACATCTTTTCTACAGCTCTCCCAAATGGTCTTTTTTAGGATTTTCAAAATGGGGTTATTTTGTACTCCTGGATACTTCTGTGATTTACAGAGATTATTTTGGATCTAGCCAAGTTCAGGGCTTCAAAAATGCTCTGGCAAATAGGTCCTCAGTCTAATTATACAGCTAATGGAAAAGAAAATTAACAGTCTTGAATTTTTCAGTTTCACTACATTTCTACTTTTTCTGACACTCTATGACCAGGAAAAATAGTCTTCATTTACCTTCTCTGTACCATTCATCATGCACTCTGTTAACCCAAATAAGGCATATGTGAGGCCATGCCTCCAATACTGGGTTCAGTTTGGGGCCCCTTACTCCAAAAAGGACATTGAGGGGCTGGAGTGGGTTCAGAGAAGGGCAATGAAGCCGGTGAAGGGTCTACAGCACAAGTCTTCTGAGGAGCCTCTGAGAGACCTGAGGTTGTCGAGTCTGGTGAAGAGGAAGCTAAGGGAAGAACATATCACTCTCTACAACTCCTTGCAAGGAGGTTGAAGCCAGGTGGGGGTTGGTCTCTTTTCGCTAGTATAAGCCACAGGACAAGAGGCAACAGCCTCAAGTTGCACCAGGGGAGGTTTAGGTTGGACATTAGAAGAAACTACTTCCCTGAAAGGGTTCTCAAAGACTGGAACGGGCTGCCAGGGAGCTGCTTGAATCCCTATCCCTGGAGATGTGTTTTTAAAAGACACTGAAACGTGCTGCTGAGGGCCATGGTTTAGCATCAGTCTCGGCAGAGTTAGAGAATGGTTGGACTCGATGGTCTCAAAAGTCTTCTCCCACCAAAACCAACCTATGACTGTGATATGTCCTGAAATGAGATGAGGCAGCAGTGTTTCACACTCACAGAACAGCACCAACAGAAAACAGAACTACGGCTACCTTCAGCAATCAACCTGATCCCACCCATTTGTTCTCCTCCTGCAAAAACAAGTTTTTTAAAGCTGAAAACTCTTCATAATTAAGGAAATCCAGCAAAAATGTTTTACCTCAACCAGCTCAATAAACGATTCCTCTGCATTGCCTGAAACCAAAACACTGCAGCAACGAGAAGCCAAAAGTGAAGCTGACAAATTATTTTCATTCCCTAAACTGAGGGAAATACAAGGCTGGGGGGGAGGGGGGACGGGACAATGACGACAGGGGACAAAAAGCAACCCCAACATACCACGAGTGATACCATCTTTTGCTTTAGAAGCAGTATTTAATGTATGTAGACACACATTTGTTTGCAATAGCCTTCGAGCTTTGAGGAGTTCTTTCACAGCATTTGTTCTGTGCCTTTCTAAGATGTTTTTTTTTCCATCTGCTAAGGCTGTATTTGTCCTGCTGCCAGAATTACACAAATTCATTTACTAAGGGAACAAGTGTAAAGACTGACATGCCTTAGTACCTGCATAACAGCCATTTAATTCAAACAAATAAAAGTGTCTCCGTGCACTATTTTGTCACTGTTTTTCTCAATGGCAGAATCGTTTAGGCTGAAAGAGACCTTTAAGATCACTGAGTTGAAGCACTAACCCACCACCAAGCCATGGCCCTCAGCATCACATCTACACAGTTTTGAAACTCCCTCAAGAATGGGGACTCTGCCTCTGCCCTGGTCAGCCTCTTTCAGGGCTTCATAATACTTTCAGTGTCGTTCCCCATGTCCAACCTAAACCTCCCCCACTGCAATTTGAGGTCATTTTGTCTTGTCCTATCACTTGCTACTTGGGAGAAAAGACCAACCCCCACCTGGCTCCAACCTCCTTTCAAGGAGTTGTTGAGAGTGTAGATGTGCATGAACTACCCACATCTACGCTGGGACAGCTCGCACCATGTGGATCCCTCCAGAGTAGAACTGTATCAGAATTATAAAATAGGGTGGGTTGGAAGAGATCTTAAAGATCATCTAGCTCCAAGCCCCTGCCATGAGCAGGGACATCTCTCACTAGAACAGGTTGTTCAAAGCCTCATCTAATCTGGCCTTGAACACCTTCAGGGAGCCCCACAACCTCCCTGGGCAACTTCTTTCAGTGTCTCACCACCTTCCACTGTTAAGAATTTCTTCCTAATCTCCAGTCTCAATCTGCTCTCTTCCAGCTCAAATCCACTGCCCCTCATCCTATCACTACAAGCCTTTGTAAAAAGTCCTTCCTCCCTAGCTCTTCTGTAGCCCCCCACTTCAGGTACAAGTATGGGTAAAACAAACCACCCCACCTGGCCCAAACCTGCCCCTTTAACAAGTCTATCCATGATTATGCATTTCACATATGGGAATTCAGGACAGCTGATTGTGATGACTTTTTAAACAAGCCTATTCTGTACAGAGATGATTACTCAGCTAATCTGTTACAAGCTGCCTGATGGAGAAGTGAGATTCTTGAGTAAGGATCTGAATCCATGTGAGGTGGAAAGAGCTGGAAAACAAGTACAGAGGGCTTGGGGAAGAATAGTAAACTCTGGGACATAAAAGCTGTCAGTGCTGGGTAAACAAGCAGGCTGATGAGCACAGGGAAAAGTGAGAGGAAAGATGACAAATGAAGCTGCTTAACTCTATCTAGGACTTTAATGGTGCTCCAAAGCAGCATAATAGGAAGCAGCAGAAGGATCTAACAATTATGATCAGCATAGCCAGGCCAACAGGTATGGAAAAGGTTGTGAAAGTGAGACTTCTGTTAAATATACACAAGGCACACGGTGGTGCCATGGAGGAAACTCCAGTAACCAGAAGGTGCAAAGATCAATGGAGAGTTTTTGCATCCCAGCTAGAGAGTCACATAATCATAGAATGGCTGAGATAGGAAGGGACCATTAAAGGTCATCTAAGTCCATCTAAGTCAGCAGGGACATCTGCAACTAGAGCAGGTTGCTCAGCCCCCCAAACCACCTGACTTGCAGTGGTTCCAGGGATGGGGCAGCCAAAGCCAGACTCTCACCAGTCTCAGCATCAAACATTTCTCCTTCTCTCCAGTCTGAATCTCCCTATTTTAGTTCAAACCATCACTTCTTGTCCTGTCACAACAGGCCCTACTCAAAAGGCTGTCCCTAGCATTCTGATCAGATGCTCTCAGCACTCGAAGGCCACCAGAAGGTCTCCCTGGAGCCTTCTTTTCTCCAGGCTGAACAGTCCCAACTTTCTCAGCCTGGTCTCAGAGCAGAGGGGTTCCAGCCCAGGAAGAGGAGAAGCTGCGTTTGCAGAAGGTAGTACCCCATTTACTACCAGAAAATGAGAGAAAGGTTTCTAACAAGGCTCAGGATTTGGCATAGCACTTATCTCTATGACATAGAGTAGACCTCACTCGAATTTTTAGCCCGGATGCAAACACAACCAGAATATATTTTTGGAAGAAGCAGCCAACAAGACTGAACTGTATTTTACTTCATGTTTGTGTTTAAGCATTACATTAAAAACAGTTTAGGGGAACCTAAAACACTCAAAGATAAGGATAAAGTGAGCTATAGGTGCACTTGAACTACCTGTGCAGGGACACGGAAACGACAACACGTATTAAAATAGATTAGATGAGAAGAGAAAGGGATAATTACAACGAATAATCTGCCACAGGCAGCCAGCATACTTAACAGTGTGCTAGAAAAGCACTCTCTGGACTAAAGAGCTTTAGATTCTGGATGATTTATAAACCAGAGTTTTGTTTACAATCTGGACACCATCTCTGGAGTCGATAGTGAGAGATGCCGCAAACAAGCATCTCTCTCAAAGCGGCATGAAAAGTTCTCTGCTTCATTGTATTCAAAGCGTGCAGATATTCAGCTTATTCTCTCTTGCTGCTTCTAGACATCAGAATATTTGAGGTAAAACACAGAAATCAGCATTAGATTAACTCCATTGTTAGGATAACTTGTAAATCTATCAGGAATTCAGTGTAGAATCCACAGAATTGTTTAGGTTGGAAAACACCTCTAAGATCACGGAGTCTAACTAACAAGCTAATGTCCACAGGTTTCCTGCACACCTTCAGGGATGATAATTCCACTACCTCCCTGGGTAGCCTGTTCCAATGCCTGACCACTGTTCCACTAAAGAATGTTTTCCTAATATCTAATCTAGAACTCTTGGGATCTTTCCTCTTGTGGCAAGTGCTGAACACCACACAAAACAACTCCGTCCCTTCATGGCTACATCTCACCCCAAGAGATCTACAGTAAACAGCTCGTTACCTCTCAGAGTCAATTTGTCACTCCTCAACCTTCACCCATGGAGGTAAAAGGCACACTCATCTCTGCCCCAATGCAGAGGGCTTGCAGGGGAGCTCATGTGGATTTATACAGGTGGAGGGAACTTCTAGATCCTCTCTAAACTCCCGACTCCCACCAGGCACCGAACCGAGAAAAGGAGAATCGTTAAAAAACAGCCTGACTCAAACCACATGGTAGTGAACATGATGCATAGCTGGAAAGCCTGGAAGGCAAAATGTCACCCAGAAATGAACGTTGAGAGGGCTGACCCGACTACAAGTTACACGGACAGAAGGGTGCAGATGGCTTTGGAGGTCCAGCCGATGGCTGACCCAGTTCAGAGACGGGGGGGGCATGGCAGAGCACCCCCCCATCCCGTGGCAGAGAGAGAATGCAAGTCCTGGGCACATTAAAATGGGACGCAATGATGCAACAAGCCAGGTTCAAAATCAAGCGAGTAATTCCAACAGAAAACCGGGAGGGAAAAACGGAGTGGGGGGAATGTTTCCATTTAAACCCTAACAATTAAAGTGCCTCTTCCCTTGCTGGGAAACCTTTTTATTCGCTTGTTTGTTCTTTAAACTCTCGGCTCTTCCTGCCATGTGATTCAGCGTGACAAAACTTACCGAAGACCCCGAAACACCCCACAAGTGATGAAGACGTTTGCCTCGATCGCACCCGCTGCGCCCAGGTGTCCCTGTCGCGCACCCTGCCTGACCCTGCGGCCACCTTAACGCGTCTCAGCCCGCCGCCGGCACCCCAACGCCCTCCACCGCCGGCACCCCAGAGCATGGCGGTTAACCGACCCCCGAGATTCCTCCTGCCCCTGGGGAGCTGACCGACAGCCGGCCTCTGACGGCGGCGAGCCGCGGGGAGCCCAGTGCCGCTGACCGTTCCCGGCCCGGAGCGGCGGGCAGGCAGCGGGGGAGCCGTTTACCTTCGCCCGGCGGCGTCTCCGCGGGTTCTGCCGCTCTCCCTGCGGCGGGCGCAGGTTCGCCGTCAGCCCCGCTAGCCGCCGCTCTTCAGCGCTCCATGGCTCCGCCGCTCTCCTTGCAGCCGGCGCCGGCAATGGCAGCGGCTTAGCGCGGTGGAGCTATCGGGGCCACCACCTGCCAGGGCTGCGCCGGCGGCTCGGCTCGGCTCCGTTCCCTCCCCTTCCCGCGCTGCCAGGAGGGAGCGGCGCCTTCCCCTGCGGGCGCGGGGCGGGCTCGCCTTACAGCCCCGCTTCCCGCCGCCGGGCGGGGGCGGACTGGGCCGGCCGTGGGGCGGGGAGCTGCGGCCGAGCAGAGCCGCAGTGGACGCGGTGAAAGGAGCGGCCCTGCGGGGGAGTCCTGCGGAGTCTCCCGCCCTAGCCCTGCGTGGGAGACGGGCCCGGCCCCACCCGCTGCGGGAGCTGGGAGAGGTTCCCCCTCTGCCCACCGCGCTTACCTCGCCTCACTTCCCTCTTCAGCCTACCTGTTACCAGCCTCAGCCCCCCTCAGTTACCGCACCTTAGTTCCCCGCTCAGCCTACCTCATTACCCTCTCAGCCCACCTCAGTTCTCCCATGTGGGGCATCCATCAGGCCTCATTAGTGCAGAAGGGAGCTTTGAGAGAAGGTCTTCTGCAAATGGCCCAGGAATAAAGCAGAAAGGTCACTTACTGTTGCAGCCATAGGGGCAGAGCAGCAGAGAAAGAGGTTTGTGGTGCCTTGAGGATGTCACAGAATCACACCCACAGCAGAGTGAGGGATGAAAGTGACCTCTCCAAATCAGCTAGTCCATCCTACAGGTTGTCCAGGATCACAATGCCTGGGTAGGTTTGGAATCTCTTCTGGGGGGACTCTAACACCTTCTGGGCAGTCAGACTTGCCATAGGAAACATTGCCCTTGGCACCCAGCAGCCTAAGGCACGAAGCAGAAGACACCCCAGCACAGCCACGGCACAGCAACCACCGCTCTCATGGAAGGTACGCAGCGTTTTACGTGTGGGGAGCCGTGGCAGAAGAGCCACCGCTTCCATGGAAGGCAGACACCATTTGCATGTGTGGGAAGCCATGGCAGCACGGTTTGGCCAGGCTGGCAAACAAGCAGCTGCTTACCCTAAAGGTGTAAAGTATCTCCTACACGTACGGTAAAGCCACTGGCTGGCCACACCACCTCCAAACACCCATGATGTGGGAGATAAGGATAACTCATTTGATAGCATTTTGTTATGATAGAAACTTCTGTTTGATCCTAACGGTGGTGCAGGATCTTGAGGTGTTTGATATCTTTATCAAAGGCTGAGTTTTCTCGAGTAATGATATGAAGATCTTAGCTCACATTTGTAAGAGGCAGTTCCTAATCTTCATGGCCGAGGAGCAGCATTTAAGAGGCTTCAAGAACCCGCTCTGACTCCCCAGACCTCAGAACACAAAACCAAAATGCATTCACTTGAATTAAAACTCACTCTTAGTGAGTGACACACAGACCCTTGATTTTTTTTCCCCCAGGGGTTCTGAAAACTGAACAGAAGGCTACTGTGTTGTGAGTCTTGCTCAAGAACCATCCCATGGTGTGTTCCCCAGTGCAGACCACACCAGATCTTCATAAACCAGCCTTTATGCAGGGCAGTCTACAAGAACAATGCCAAATAGAAGTTTTGTACCCGTAACCATAAAGAAGAAAAGGACTGGCAGTGTCTCTCTTCAGTTGCACTGTGGTTAAAACTAAGAGTTAAAAACTGCTGAAGAGATTTCTGTATTAAACAGAAGGAATTTGGTTTGGGGTTTTTTTGCATAGACAGAATGCAAAACTTAATTATCATCCAAAGTTCCCTTTTACATTTCTCTCTGGAGGCTTTCAAGAGACCTTCTAGCAGCCTGCCAGTATTTGAAGTGGGATACAGGAGAGCTGGAGAGGAACCTTAAACAAAGGCATGGAGTGACAGGACAAGGGGTAATGGCTTTAAACTGGGAGAAACAACATTTAGATGAGATATGAGGAAGAAATTCTTCCCCATGAGGGTGATAAGGCACTGGAACAGGTTGCCCAGAGAAGCTGTGGAGGCTCCAAACCTGGAAGTGTTCCGAGCCAGATGGCAAGCTGGTCTAGTAGATGCCCCTGCCCATGGAAGGGGGTTGGAACTAGATGATCTTTAAGATTCCTTCCAACATAAACCAGTCTGTAATTCTGTAAGTTATGGCAGCATACAAAATTCTCTCATGGTTAGAAGAAACCCTTATCTTCTCAACTGCAAGGCCAGGAGACTTAAAACCTTCCTTTTAGTCCCCACGGGCAGCACCTCCTATCTTTTAACTCCCTGGCAACAAGGAGTATCAGTAATCCTGATTCAGTCCACGATTCCCCAACACTGACAAAGTTCCAAATCTAATATCAGACAGCAGCATCTCTCCCTGATGGGGAGGAGGGCCTGGTTAACTGCTGCATGTTAGCTGCAGCAGCAGCAACCTCACATGATCCTCTTCTCTTCACAGCTCTCCAGCTCCTGATGTCCTGCTGGAAATTCAAATGCTGGTAGCAAAGGCTGATATAAGGAGGTTGAAACAAAGAAGCTCACACTGTGATCATATCACAGGATGTGTTATTCTTGTCTTCCCTCACTGAATCTGCCAAGACAACTTCAAGTGGTCTTCCAAGGTATTCCACTGACCCTGAGCACCAGAACTGAATGCTGAAAGCTCCAAAGCTTATTGCTCCAGCTCTGCTGATAGTTATTTACCAAGCACCAGGCAGCAGCACTATCTAGCTCTAAACATTTTGAAAGACTTAATAAACACAGCTGGCACTCTGCCAACCTTGAGGAAAGGTTCTAAGTGACCCAAACTGACCAACACTGTGTGGTAAATGCCTCGGTCACTCCCCAGACATCAACTTCATTCTCAGACACGAAGTGTTCAGGAAAATCCTGAAGATTCTTTCTTGTGGCACATCAGGATATAGACTCAGAATTGCTTAGGCTGGGAAAGATTGAGTCCAGCCATTAACCTAGCACTGCCAGGTCATCATTAAACCATGTCCCTCAGCACTACATCTACATGGCTGTGAAACCCCTCCATGGATGGGGACTCCACCACAGCCCTAGGTAGCCTGGACTAGACCTTGACAACCCTTTTGTGGAAGAAATGATTCCTCATGCCCAACCTAAATTTCCCTTGGTGCATCTTGAGGCTGTTTCCTCTCATCGGTGTTCATGGTCAAGCCTCCCCAGGCCTGTGAGAGTTCCTAGAGAAGCTGCCCAAAGGCCACCTCCAAGCACATCTGTCTGAAGTTCTTATTCACAGCTGCCCACAGTCTGTGAGGAGGCATCCGATGGTCAACACCCAAGTGTCAACAATGTAAAGATATGCACAAGTGGTCAGTTGCAGCAATGACTTGAAAGTACTTCTGTATGCATTGTTGACATGGAGCTCCCTCCAATCTGAGGAATGCTTTTCATTGTCTCCAGGGGACTTCTAATCATTTCTGTCCCATTCAGGCATATGACTTGGCTGCAATTATTCACAATTAGTCAACTCCCAGGTGAAGCACAGCAATGTGATGCAGCTGGGGAGCAGGTAGAACATCACCAAGAATGATCCTGGACTCTACTCAGGCTCCTCCAAAACCAAAATCAAGTGCAGGGTTCTCACCTTCCTAACTCTCCATGCTGCAAGCCCACTGCAGCCAAAAGGCTGCCTGTTAGGATGAGCTCTTCTCCCAAGGAACAAGTAACAGAACGGGAGGCAATGGCCTCCAATTGTGCCAAGAGAGGTTTAGGTTGGACATTAGGAACAATTTCATCACTGAAAGGGTTGTCAAGCCCTGGCACAGGCTGCCCAGGGCACTGGTGGAGCCCCCATCCCTGGAGGCTTTAACAGCCGTGTGGATGTGGTGCTGAAGTGGTTTAGTGGTGACCTGGCAGTGCAGGACTTGATGATGTTTAAGGTCTCTTCCAACCAACCCAATGTTATGGTTCTAAGACACCTTCTTTACTGCTGATGGGTGGAAGGATGGTGCAGCTTTGTGGCAAGGAAGTAGAACTGCCCCAGGATCAAATCTGAGAATCTGTAATGACCCAAGAAGTAAATATCATCAATAAACACCTCCCCAGTTCTTGTGCCATGTCAAGTGCACATTTCTAAGGCTGTGCTCTCTCTGCTACAGAAAACCAGATCAATCAGATGTATGAGAGAGGATGGAAAAGGCTCTCTTCCCAAAATGGGACATTATTGCACCCAGTTGTTGTTTTTTTTTTTCCTGCTGAGGAAAGTGAAAGGAAAAAAAAAAGTCTGGCAGATGTTAACCATTTTGCTTAATGCACTGAGATACTTTGGTGATCAAAGCAGTAGGAGAGCTTGTGCAGAACAGAATAAATGGCTTTGCTGAGATACTGTCAAAAGAGTAGCAAGAAGACAGGTTTCCTGTGAAGCTAGAAAGGGAACAGCAGCAAAGGTGTTCTGGAAGAGGACAGCTGGTGTCAGCCATGCTATAAATAAGAAGGGGAACACAGCCCTTACTCCACTGCCAGAAGGAAAAGGAAAATCTTCCTGTCTGCCAGGTGAAGCCACTTCTCATCCAGTCTCTTTTCTACTGGGTAGCTAGCGGAGGTGGCACCATGAAGGATATCACTGTCAGAAAGGTTTCCTGGTTCCTTGAACTCTTCCCCAACAGGCAGCACAGCCCCAGCACTTGCACCAAGAAGACAGTTCCCATTTCTAGTGTTTTCCACAATCCTAGAATCACAGATTGGCTTGGGTTGGAAGGGACCTTAAAGACACTCTTCTCTCAGCCTTTCCCATCGATTCTGTTCAAGGTTCAATGGCTCCCTAGAGGCAATCCCAAGAGATCAGGGATAGATTTTAGCAGGGAGGATAGGACAAGACTGTTTCTCTAAGGAAAATTCTGAGAAAGGAAGCAGCTTACATCACTGTGTCACTGTGCTGTAGCTTCTCCCCAGCCTTGGTTGTGTGGATGCACCACACTCTTCCTCCCCCTCAGGCAGCCAGGATTAACTGACATGGCTGTCAGAGCTGATTCATTCCACTCAGCTTTTTATGAATATCTAAATTCCCAGAAGGGTCAAAGAGGAGAGTGGTGGTCAGGGTCACAGCTGACACTTGCAGAGAAACCTGCTGGTGAATAATTCTAATCCTCCCAGTGAGGACCTGCTGGCTGCCAGCCTGCAACCCGAGTGTTGCTGCATCCAGCCCAGCTGATAAAACCAGAGGAGGGAGGGCTGCTCTGTTGGCTACATATTGATGAATTCTGGAAAAATAGCCACTAACAAGATTTCTCAGCTCCTGCCTTGCGTAACAGTGAAGACTGAAAGGTCCTGCTATGTTCTGAAGGATCCAGCTAAAGTCCCATCTGATCAATTAATGCTTTCTTAGTAATGCAAAATTAGAGCTCTTTGGGAAATGCTAGCACAGCAGTGCAAGAAATGGCCTCAGGTTGAACCAGGGGAGCTTTAGGTTGGACATGAGGAGCAAATTCTTCCCCTCAAAAGTTTTCAAAGCCTGGCCCAGGCTACCCAGGCAGTGGTGGAGTCCCTATCCTTGGAGGGGTTTCAAAGCTGTGTAGATGTGATGCTCAAGGACATGGTTCAGTGGTGATCTTGCAGTGCTCGGTTAATGGTTGGATTGGATGATCTTAAAGGCATTTTCCAACTCAAGTCATTCTTTGACAGAAGACATCAGGTGCTACATTAAAGCTGGCACCGTTCTTCATCTGTGAGGAAACAATAGATTTTGTGAAGTGCCATAATCCAGCCACTTAATTTAATTAAACATCAACGTTTTACATGGCATTGGAAACCAGGGTTACCTTGAAACAACTACTGAAGGCTTGACACACCTATGAAACACAGGCTTGAGGTCATTTCATCCTTACCAGACAGCTACAACCACCCATTTCAGTGGTGGTATCCTCTTGGTGGGCCCTCTTCTTCCCACATCACTTGTGGAAATCACAAGTGAAGTTTCTTCCACAACCAGTTCTCCATGGAGGAGGATACTTGTGCAGATTATATCTTAATCTTTGTGGCCATGGCACTCTGGGACATGGTTTCATGGCTGCCGTGGTATTAGATTGATGGTTGGACTCAACAGTCTTGGAGTCTTTTCCAACCAAAACAATTCTATGGTTCTATGATTCCATCTATGAAACTTGTTCAAAACTCAAATGTGAGCTGGACACAGTCCTCACAGCCTGCCCTAGCTGATCCTGCCTTGAGCAAGAGGCTGGAGCAGACAATCACCAGAGGTCCCTTCTCACCACTGTTATTCCATCATTCTGTTCATGCAATAGTTTTCTCTGGCAAGATATTTGCAAATTGCCAACCTAAGCTCATCCAAATAATCTGCTCTGCATCCCACTTCCTTACAGCTGCTTAGGAGAAGGCATTTTAAGTAATCCAAGAAAACCCAACCTCCAGCTACTGTATCTTCTGAGATTTATGCCCGTTTTGTTCAAGACAGACCTCACTACCTCACCATTCCTTCAGGCAGCTTTCCAAGACTCCTTCTTGAGGTTCTGGGAGCAGTGGTACTCTGGCTGGATCAGGAACAGACATCCCAGTGACTGCAAGGCAGGTCTGTAGTGATGAGACAGGCTGGGATCAACAGGGTCCACAGCCCATGTGAAGAAGCCACAGACCAGACAAGAGCTCCTCCAGCAGAGACCAGGGGAAGCTGAGGGCCCAGGCTGAGCTGAAAGTGAGCCCCTGGGAAGGGCTGTGGGTTGAGGTCCCAGGTGAAAATGGTCAATGTAAGGGGCAGCTGAGGGAACTGGGGTTATACAGCCTGGAGAAAAGGAGACTGGGGGGAGACCTTCTGCCTCTCTACAACTCATTTAAAGGAGATTGGAGCCAGGTGGGGGTTGGGCCCTTTTCCCAAGGAACAAGCAATAGGACAAGAGGAAATGCCCTGAAGTTGCATCAGGAAAAGTTTAGGTTGGACACTGGAAGAAACTTCTTCACTGCAAGGGTTCTCAAGCACAGCAACCACCTCCCTGGGGAGGTGGTTGAATCCCCATCCCTGGAGGTGTTGAAAAGAAGCTCTTTCCAACCAAAGGATTCTATGACTATACAACAACCCACTGAAATTTCAGTCCTTGACCCCATGGCCGGGTGCTGCTGCTCACAAACCTCCCTGGCTGCATTGTGGCTCTCTCCATGGAACACTGCTGGCTTGCAGCCCCAGGAGCACCAAAAGGACCCACAAAAATCGTTGCCTTTCAAAAAGAGCCAAGCTGGAAAGGGGCAGCAGCCTGGTGGATGGAAAAGGCTTGATTCTGGCAGGTGTCATCCTGCTCCCTCCTTATGCTAAACAAAAGAGAAGGGAATTGGCTCTTTGAGGCTCTAATTAATTACGACCCATCAAGAGCCGCTTATGCCAGAGCTGTCAGTCAGCAAAGGCAGGGAGAAACTCACCCTGGGAGAGCTGCAGATCGCTCTGGATGGCTTCTGAGTCATGCAGCGTCCTGCTGCTAGGGAGTGAATGCAAAAAACACACCATGAAGAGAGATGGAGGAAAGCAGATCCTGTGGGGCTCTGCATGTTGGTGGAGAGCAGTGTGTGCGCTAGGAGGAGCCTGGGGCTGAGAAAGCTCAGGGCAGAGCACACCTCAGTATTTCAGCTGCAATTAGTGTGTCCAGCGGAGCCATTCTTCTCACTAGCAATGCACAGCCCCTCTGTGAGTGTCCCAGGTAGGTTCCTTTGGAACAGAGATGAAGCTGATTGCCTGTGCCTGAAAATTACTGCCAAACACTCAGATTTGTCTTAATACCTGAAGGCAGCATTAAGAACAGGTAACAAACACAGAACTGTGAGTCCAGCAAAGTCTACATACATGCTGAGGGGCCTGGGGCATCTCTATGGGGAGGAACGGCTGAGAGACCTGAGGCTGTCGAGCCTGCAGAAGAGCAGCCTGAGAGGGGATCTGATCAGTGCTTAGCAAGAGATAAAGAACCTGGGGGGAGGCAAGAGGATGGAGTCAGATTCTTCTCATTGGTGCCCAGGGACAGGATAAGGGGCAGTGGGCACAGCTGGAGTCCAGCAGGTTCCACCTGAATAGGAGGAGAAACTTGTTTGTTGTGAGAGGTGCTGGAGCCCTGGAGCAGGCTGACCAGAGAGGTTGTGGAGTCTCCTTCTCTGGAGAGCTTCCAAACCCAGCTGGGTGTTGTGATGCTGGGCAAGCTGCTGTGGGTGTCCCTGCTTTAGCAGGGAGATTGGAGTGGATGGTCTCCAGGGGTCCCTTCCAACCTCCATAATGCTGGGATTCTGCTGTGACTTTTGCAGAGCTGCTTCTCAGCAGAGAAACTTACTTCAGTATTGACACCAGCATCCTGTCAGTGATGCCACTGTGTGTGGAATGATGGATGTAAGGGGAAAGCCAGGGAACAGACTCACTGCTAATCCCCCCAGATCAAACCTGGCAAAGCCAAGAGGCTGACACAACAATGGGCAGGGGACACAGCACAGGCAGGAACATGGACTCTCTGAGCAGAAAGGACATTTAGTTGCGGGACTAAGTCCAGAGAAAGGCAGCAAAGCTGTTGGAAGGGTCTGGAGAACAGGTCTGGTGAGGAGCAGCTGAGGGAACTGAGGTTGTTTAATCTGGAAAAAAGGAGGCCAAGGGGAGACCTGGCTTCTACACTTCCCTGAAAGAAGGTTTGAGCCAGGTGGAGGTTGGTCTCTTCTCCCAAAGAACAAGAGAAGATGGCCTTGAGTTGAATCAGGGGAAGTTTAGGTTGGACATGAGGAATGATTTCTTCTGTCAAGGCCTGGCCCCAGCTGCCCAGGGCAGTGGTGGAGTTCCCATCCCTGGAAGGGTTTCAAAGCTGTGTAGATGTGCTGAGGGACATGGTTAAGTTGGATCTTAAAGTTCTCTTCCAATTAAAACAATTCCATGATTCTAATTTGTGCAGAAAAAACCAAAACCACTCAGACTTATTTCCATCTTCAAATGATGATTAACATTTTGTGGCCAGAAAAGCCTGGCAGTGAAACAATTATTTAGCCTCCTGTCTGCCTAATGTCACAAGCACTCTGTAGAGCACTGCTGCTGCTTTGCTTGAACAGCTTTCCCTGGTGTGCCCAGGAAAACACCAGCTGAAGACCTGGGCTGCTGCTGCTCCTATGTGGAACCATCTCCCTCCTCTGCTCTGGGTCTAGGAGAGTGCCCATTGAAGAGACTGAGCCTCTCTTCTGCACTGCAGTGTCCCACACAGCCTGGATACTGCTTCTGGCTGGAGCAAGAGGGAAGGTGAGTACAAGATTTCTCTCTAGAAGTCTCTGTAATATGAGGGATGTTTGCTGGGGTTCCTTTTGCTTCCACAGAATTCCAGGATCCAGCTGGTGCTCCTTACTCTCAATGGCTGCTGCTTATTTGGCCTTGTTTTTCTCCAAGTCCTGTTTGTTGACTCGGTTGTTGTCAGGCTACAACACTGAAGTTTTTGTTGTTCCTTCAAACATTGACTTGGTTTTTTTGGTAGGTGAAATGCAGTGTGAGAGATACTGGAGGGTTTTTTTCCTTGCCAGTTTGAGATTCTTTTGCACACTCAAAAAAAATCACAGCATTAGGGTCTAGAGATGGCTGCTGCTCTGGAGTGCTTTTAGAGAGCTGATGGTAATTAGCTGAGCCTACTAATTAATGAATTGCAACATTTGTTATGTTAGTAGAGGTGTACCCTGACTGAAGGAGACACAGTTTTGGGATGTGAGCCAGCAGTGTCCCCAGGTGGCCAAGAAGGCCACCAGCATCCTGATTTGGCTCAGCAGTAGTTTGGCCTGCTGAACTGGGGCAGGAATCACAGAATTGTTTGGGTTGGAAAAGA
>WAAF01019131.1:20583-59627 GCA_013400475.1 Tricholaema leucomelas | reverse complement strand
AAAGGAGAAGTGTTGTTAAAAAAACAGGGAAAAAGGAGAAGTGTTGTTAAAAAAGAGGGGAAAAGGAGAAGTGTTGTTAAAAAAACAGGGAAAAAGGAGAAGTGTTGTTAAAAAAGAGGGGAAAAGGAGAAGTGTTGTTAAAAAAACAGGAGAAAAAAGGATGTGTTCAAAACAGTTACATATTTGAAGTTAATGGAAGCAGGACTGGACGTGGCACTTGGTGCCATGGTCTAGCCTTGAGCTCTGTGGTAAAGGGTTGGACTTGATGATCTGTGAGGTCTCTTCCAACCTTGGTGATACTGAGATGATACTGTTATTGGTGTGAATGTTTCACCCCCACCATTACATTGAATTCAATCCACAAACTGTGTAAATAAGGAGCTGAAATTCATGCTGAAGAGAAGAAAAGTGAAATATCCTAAGAATTGTATCAGGGAAGGAAAAAAAAATGAAGCATAGTTTGCTTGGGTTTAATTTCTCCCCCAAATGTGAGTTTCTTTCTACCTGAGAGAAATTGGCAGCGTTTGGCAAGCTTCCCATTTTCCTGAGAAGTGCTCTTGTCATATGAAATATTTAACCTTACCTCTGTTTATTTGTAACATGTCTTTATTTTAACTGCATTGTAAAGGTGGTACAATGGTGCAAGCTCATGGGCAGATCATGTAGTCAATGGTTCAGCTGAAAATTATGGGTAAGTAAAGAGTGTAGTGCCACAGAGATGGCTAAAATGTATTTGTGCCCTTTATGATGAGTTCATTTCTAATCCTACCAAAGTTATTGCCAATAAGGATATTTATTCTTGTTGATTTTCTTTCTTGACTGAGGACTAAGGCACATTTATGTGCTAGGCTTTTCTCCAAGATAAAGCTGTTTTATTCTGTTACAAAGAGAAAAAGAACATCAATTATGTTTGAACTATTTATAAAGCACTGTTTTGGACCAATTCAAAGCAAAAGGGCTTCTTAGAGACTGATAATACCTGCCTGTATTTGCAGTGTTGGGGAATGTGCCTTTGTCACCTAATCCTTTTGACTTTTAGAAACCATCCCAGGTCTATCTGCCTAACCTATTTTCCTGTCCAAAGTGCTGTGCACCTTACAACCTTTAGTTCTCCCCAGCTGCAGCTGGCTCCCGCTCAAGGGAGCACACAGATTTTCCTTGCTAATAGTTCTTCAGCTCCCCTGAATCTCCTTAATTTTCTTCTTGCTCTTGCAACACTTCTCTCCTTTATTTTCACTCCCTTTGTGAACGTGCATAGAGTTTGCTTCTCCCAGCCCTTTCTGTACCTTGTATGTAGGAGCTGGATGATGCCAGTGGCATATTTGGGGTGACTAAAGCGAACGTGTGGTGTGGGTTTGAGACGCCGCTAAATGCTGAAGTTCTTCAGCACAACTCCAACAGAGTTCCTGGGAACTTCTCCTCGATGAAGACTGAGAGTTACAAAAGTGTACCTCAAAAATGGCACAGGCTCCCCAGAGAGGCTGTGGTGGTCTCCTTCTCTGGAGACTTTCAAAGCCTGTCTGGATGTGTTCCTCTGTGATCTGTGTTAGATAGCATTGCCCTGCTCTGACAAGGGGGTTGGACTGGATGATCTCCTTGAATAGAATAAAATAGAATCAACCAGGTTGGAAGAGACCTCCTGTGTTAGATAGCATTGCCCTGCTCTGACAAGGGGGTTGGACTGGATGATCTCCTTGAATAGAATAAAATAGAATCAACCAGGTTGGAAGAGACCTCCTGTGTTAGATAGCATTGTCCTACTCTGGCAGGAGATTGGATTTGATCATCTCCTTGGGTCCCTTCCAATCCCTAACATCCTGTGAGCCTGTGAAAAATATTTGCTGTGAAATTATGCAAAGCAGAGCCACAGATTGGTGTCCCAAATGCTGTCATTATCTGTATGTAAATACTTAATAACATGTAAATTAATATTGAATTCATTATTCATACCTGAATTGCTGGCCATGTTTTTAGTGTTGTGGTGGTTTTGTTTGTGCTGGTAGAAGTTAATATCTCTCTCTGAAGAAAGTTATGCATTTAAAACAGAGCCTTGAAGGATATTTGACTATGCTGAGGGCAATACAACAAACCATACCAAATGATACTCTGTGTTGAAAACAGAAGCTAGGTATGCATGCATATATATAAGAGAATCATAGAAACAACCAGATTGGAAGAGACCTCCAAGCTCATCCAGTCCAACCTAGCACCCAGTCCTTTACAGTCAACCAGACCATGGCACTAAGTGCCTCATCCAGGCTTTGTTTGAACATCCCCAGGGACAGTGACTCCACCACCTCCCTGGGCAGCCCATTCCAATGCCAATCACTCTCTCTGTCAAGAACTTCCTCCTAACATCCAGCCTAGACCTGCCCTGGCACAACTTGAGACTGTGTCACCTTGTCCTGTTGCTGCTTGCCTGGGAGATGAGATCAACCCCACCTGGCTACAACCACCCTTCAGGTAGTTGTAGACAGCAATGAGCTCTGCCCTGAGCCTCCTCTTCTCCAGGCTAAATAACCCCAGCTCCCTCAGCCTCTCCTCATAGGGTTTGTAGGGTTACTTCATTTAGCTTAGATTTAGCACTGTAGAGATGCTAACATAGGTAAACAGCAGGGGAGAGAAGTTCTGGAGCTCCCATTACAAGAAGGATGTGGAGATGCTGGAGTGTGTCCAGAGAAGGGCCACTGGGATGCTCAGAGGGCTGCAGCAGCTCTGCTGTGAGCACAGACTGAAAGAGTTGGGGCTGTGCAGGCTGCAGAAGAGGAGGCTCCCAGGTGACCTTCTTGTGGCCTTCCAGGATCTGAAGAGGGCTACAAAAAAGCTGGGGAGGGACTTTTTAGACTGTCAGGGACTGACAGGACTGGGGGGAATGGAGCAAAGCTGGAGGTGGGGAGAGTCAGACTGGAGGTGAGGAGGAAGTTGTTGAGCATGAGAGTGGTGAGAGGCTGGAATGGGTTGCCCAGGGAGGTGGTTGAGGCCCCATGGCTGGAGGTGTTTAAGGCCAGGCTGGCTGAGGCTGTGTGCAGCCTGCTCTAGGGTAGGGTGTCCCTGGGCATGGCCAGGGGGGTTGGAACTGGCTGATCCTTGTGGTCCCTGCCAACTCTGATTCTACGATGCTATGAAAATAGAGGTTTGTAACTTGAACGATAGACTTATGTGTTAGTAGTCTGTCTCTAATTTAGCTCCAAAAATCTGTGGAAAAAAAGGACTAAGAACATTTGTTATGAACTGTTGTGACTTTTAGGTAGACTGTGAGGCACAGAACATAGTTATTAGAATGAAGACTGTGAAATTAATCAGATTCTGTTAAGATCAATGGATTTACAGAATACGTTTAACAGGAACAGTGTTCAGGTTATTTTGCTCATTCATAAAGTAAGAGTCTAAAAGATAGTGAAGTATTGTACAGCTGCTTGGCTTGGAGCCATCTGGTTGAAATCCTGGCCTTGTGAAGTGTCAGAGCATCAGTAAGGTAAGAATTACAGGTCTGTTGCCAGAAGTTAAGGCAGATAAACATACTTGCCCTATTTAGCCTCATTTGGGATATTTTGCTAGTTCAATATCTGTTATATTATTCATCTGTTGAAGTTTACTGGAAGAAAGGAGGTCAACTAAACTGAGCATGCCAAGTACAAATAAAGTTTATTTAAGATCTAAGGGGAGAGGGGAAAAAAAAATCCCACAACACCTCCTGCTAAGAACCAAATAGTTCTTCAGCTTTCACTGTAGTACTGCTCTAGACGGAGGCATACTTAGGTCCATGTTTAATTTTAAGCCTCCAACTACATGACTTGATTAGTCTATAGTCTGAGTGCTCCCCTGAACCACAATTGATCATTCAAAATTGGGACCAGTGTTGTTCAACCCTTGCTGGGAAATATTTTCCTCTCAGTGCTTCTCTGAATCTTCTCTCTGCGTTTTGTCTCGTGTCGCTTTGCCGTCGGCTGCAAAATGCATCTCCGTTAAAACCCTTGGACCTGCCTGTCAGTGAGCATATCTTGCTCATGCATTTGGATGCCACATTGGAGTTGAGCAACTGAGTCTGGAATAGGAAACAACCTGAACTAAGGTCATAATGTAAAGCTGAGACAGGCTTTGAAATATCTCTACTCTTAATAACTGTCTACTTTTATAACTTGGAGAGAACGGCAGCAATGTGTTCAGTTATAAAACTGAGCTGAGATGGAGAGGGAGAAGATTTTAGCTCTAGCTGAGAATTTGGAGTTCCTAGTTTTGCCAGGATCTTCAGTGCCATATCTCATGAAGACAGAGATATAGAATCATAGAATCAACCAGGTTGAAAGAGACTTCCAAGATCATCCAGTCCAACCTAGCACCCAGCCCTAGACAATCAACCAGACCATGGCACTAAGTGCCTCATCCAGTCTTGTCATGAACACCTCCAGGCATGGCGAATCCAGCACCTCCCTGGGCAGCCCATTCCAGTGCTAATCACTCTCTCTGTGAAGAACGTCCTCCTAACATCCAGCCTAGATCTGCCTTGGCACAGCTTGAGACTGTGTCCCTTGTTCTGTTGCTGGTTGCCTGTGAGAACAGACCAATCCTAACCCTCACCTGAATCCTGCAGTGTGATTCTTGAGTATGTGTCATTTGAGGCTCTGTGTTAAAGGTGCTGCACGTTGGAAGTAGGTGGCAAAACACAAGGTACTATAAAAAGGCAACTGGCTAAGTAAATGCAAATGTGTGCTAGAGGTATGAGGAACAACAAATAAATGCAATTGACCTATTCTATTACAGCAAAAATCTGCATCAATCTGTCAGACTTTTCAATTAGCAAAGAATATCTCCAAACATTTTGTATTGTGGGCACAAACCAGATACATGAATAAATGTTAGCTACCATCCAGAGGGACCTGGGCAGGCTGGAGAGGTGTGCCCAGGCCAACCTCATGAGGTTTAACAAGGCCAAGTGTAAGGTCCTGCACCTGGGTCGGTGCAATCCCAGGCACAGATCCAGGCTGGGTGGGGAATGGCTGAGAGCAGCCCTGAGGAGAAGGACCTGGGGGTCTGGGTCGACGAGAAGCTCAACATGAGCCGGCAGTGTGCACATGCAGCCCAGACAGCAACCCTGTGCTGGGCTGCATCAAGAGAAGTGTGGCCAGCAGGGCAAGGGAGGTGATTCTCCCCCTTTACTCTGCTCTCCTCAGACCCCACCTGGAGTACTGTGTGCAGTTCTGGAGCCCCCAATACAAGAAGGACATGGAACTGCTGGAGCGGGTCCAGAGGAGAGCCACGAAGATGATCAGAGGGCTGCAGCAGCTCTGCTATGAGGACAGGCTGAGAGAGTTGGGGCTCTTCAGCCTGGAGAAGAGAAGGCTTCGAGGAGACCTTATAGTGGCTTTCCAGTATCTGAAGGGAGCCTACAGGAAGGCTGGGGAGGGACTATTGACAAGGTCTGGTAATGTCAGGACGAGGGGGAATGGGTTTAAGCTGGAAGAGGGGAGATTTAGACTGGATGTTAGGAGGAAGTTCTTTACAGTGAGGGTGGTAAGACACTGGAACAGGTTGCCCAGGGAGGTTGTGGATGCTTCCTCCCTGGAGGCGTTTAAGGCCAGGCTGGATGAGGCCTTGAGCAGCCTGCTCTAGTGGGAGGTGTCCCTGCCTATGGCAGGGGGTTGGAGCTGGATGATCCTTGAGGTCCCTTCCAACCTAAACCATTCTATGATTCTATGATACACCTGCCACAACATCACCAAAGTGATTGCAGTGTCCTGTACTATCCTGGGCAAGCTGAGAGCAACTGAGTTTCTGTAGCTTCTCCAACCTGTGCGTAGCACTGCGGGGCACTGGGATAACAGCCAAGCCCTCTGCTCTGTCTGCTGAGCTGAGTTAGCTAGAAGAGAAGTACTTCAGATACTAGCATGTCAGAGCTTAGTACTGCCTGTGACTGTCATGTAAATGTACCTGTAGTTATCACCCAGTGCAGTGTGTATGTGAATAGATCACACAAGTGTGTGCATCTGTACAGTTCTACAAATGCTCTATCTGTAAAGCGTGGTCAAACCTTACCCCAACAAAAATCTCTTGCTTTGCTTCCTGGGTTGGTTTGTTTCAGGAGGATACCTTACAACATTGCATTTCTGCCTTTTAAAACCTACAGCAGCACATAATAGTGTATGAAGGTTCTTTGTAGCTGTAGATGAGAGCTCCAGTGGGCAGTTTCTCTAGATGTTTGGCAGCAGGCTGCCCCTTCCCATTTCCCCAAACTCAAGTTTGCTGGCTGCTAGAAATCTCACTTGTTTGTAGTCGTGCTTATCTGTGTTGTGCTAACAGAGCATCTTGTGTCTGTGACTGAACAGCAAAACCCCTATAGCTAGTAGAAGAATAACATGTCCAAGGATTGAAATCCAGCAGCCATCCACAGACACTGACAGGTATTGCCTTTGTATGTTAGCTGCAGCTTGAAATGATGATGATTAGAAAATGCATCGCTGTGTTTTTCTTGTGCTGTGCTCAGTGTTTCTAGATGAAAGAAGCTGCATTAGGAGCTGAACTGTAGGTGCTTGACTACAGCAAATTGGTTTTATTTCTTCTTTTTTTTTTTGTTACAAGAAGGCCTTAGAATCACAGAATCAGTCAGGTTGGAAGAGACCTCCAAGCTCAGCCAGCCCAACCTAGCACCCAGCCTTGGCCAATCAACCAGACCATGGCACTAAGTGCCCCAGCCAGGCTTGGCTTCAACACCTCCAGGCATGGTAACGCCACCACCTCCCTGGGCAGCCCATTCCAATGCCAATCACTCTCTCTGCCAACAACTTCCTCCTAACATCCAGCCTAGGCCACCCCTGGCACTGCTTGAGGCTGTGTCCCCTTGTTCTGTTGCTGCTTGCCTGGCAGAAGAGCCCAACCCCACTTGGCTACAGCCTCCCTTCAGGGAGCTGCAGACAGCAATGAGCTCTGCCCTGAGCCTCCTCTGCTGCAGGCTGCACACCCCCAGCTCCCTCAGCCTCTCCTCACAGGGCTGTGCTCCAGGCCCCTCCCCAGCCTTGCTGCCCTTCTCCAAACACCTTCCAGCACCTCAACATCTCTCTTGAATTGAGGAGCCCAGAATTGGACACAGCACTCAAGGTGTGACCTGAGCAGTGCTGAGCACAGGGGCAGAATAACCTCCCTTGTCTTACTGGCCTTGAATGACCTGTTCTAGCGGGAGGTGTCCCTCCCTATGGCAGGGGGTTGGATGATCTTTGAGGTCCCTTCCAACCTAAACCATTCTATGATTCTATAATAACTTACTCCTAAACCTGTGCTTGGTGTGATCTTACAGCATGCTTTAATCACACAGGAAAAGAATTTCACATTGGCTTTCAAATCAGTTAACTTCAGTTATTCTGGGGAAGAATCCCTTTGATTTGTGCTACAAGCTGCTCCCATGGCTTGCTGTTGAAAAATGCTCCTCTTTTTCAAGGCTTTTTTTTTTACACATAAGTTTAGACCAATGATTGCATTCATTTGCTGAACATTCTCCTTTTAATTTGCAAAGAAAAGTAACAGATCTGAAAAATTAAGAATTAGAAGTAGCTTTTTTCCCCTCCTGTATCAGAGAAAAAGAGTTAGCTTTTGAAATGTCCTGAATATGAATGCAGAACAATGCAGATCAATCAGTAGCTAAACCAAGCTGCTGTGGCACTTTGGTTTTGTTAGATGCTGTAGTTTCTAGTGTTTACATCCCTACCTGATCAGTCTGAGATTCTAGTTCTAGGGGTTCTTTATGGCTTTGGTGTGTAAGATTAGAATGTGAATAAACACAGAGCTTGCTGCCTGGTGACTTACAGAGAGCTCAAACGGTTTCAGAGTTGCTTGGCTAAGCATCAAGAAGTGCTGGGCTCTTTCCTCAGTGCGTGGGAGAGTTAACCCTCACAAATCTTGTTGACTTTGGCCACCTACCATAGTTATTTTGCTTGGAGAAAGTAGAAGGGTGCTATGAGAGGCAATACTAAATGGAGGAAGTCACTCTCTGACGTTTAATTAACTGCATTTTTTATAGTGGAAAGCCTGATAGCAAAGACAAAGAGCTCTGGCATGCAGTAAAGTAACACTTGGATGTTGAATACTTTCTCTTAGGCTATTTCCCTCTTTGAAAAGAATTCCTATGCTATGAATTATAATGAGAAAAGAAGACATTTACAGAAATGTAACTCAAGAACATCTGAAAAGTGATGAATTTCTGTTTTTTATTCACTGAGGTCTTTTAAAGTTCCCTCTCCATGGTTTTGGCTGAACGGTGACACAGATGTGTACTCTATGGACAGCGAAGAGCTTCACTGCCCAAGCAGGCTCGGGGAGTGATAGTTTTCCTATGAAAGGGGCAATCTGTGTCCAAAGAACTGGATCTATGGAACTGGAACTATGATTCTATGATCATATAGCACATGTGATTACTGTTTTTAAGGGCCCAAAAAACAATGTGAGGACAAAGAACATCTGGTAAAACTGTCTCCAGTCGTCCTTCCTATGTGTCCGACCTAAAAGCACAGCCCAAAGCGTCCCAGCGGAAGGCTGTCACTATGCTCACACAGTCCTTCATTTGCTGCTGTGGGAACTGAGAGGTTTGCAGCATGTAGCTTGAGGACAACAACCCAATTTCTCCTCAGGATTTAACTTAGTCTTCAAGCCCTTTGCTCTACAAAACAGCAGTGGTGCCAAAGCTTGCCCTAAAAGCAAAAGGTTCGCTGTCAGAATTCATGTTCTCATTTACCTCTGGCAGCTTTTGATTTGTTTTTCCACTTGCAGTAAATGTCAGCTGTCGATTGTGGCAAGCTGAGTATTTCTATTAAGTGTGTTGCATATGGAGTTTCTGAAGTCTGCTAGCATAGTGGTTAGCTATGGTGGCTCTGCAGAGTACAGAACCTGCCCACTAAGCCAGCAGTATTGACCCTACTGGTGATGCCTCCTTGCTTTCTGGTACAGGGAATGGCTCAGAACTCTAACACTGTAAAAAAAACCCCACTTTTCATGCTACAGCTAAAGAGAATGAGGACTTAGGAACAGCAAGTAAAAGAGACTTCACTTCTCATGAAGTGTTTGAGAATCATGTGGTTGCTGCTCCCCTCTTCTTCTGTATGCCATGCTGGCTGCTGGGAGGAGAGAGGCAGGGAGCAGAACGATGCCTGTCCTGTGCCCCTGCAGTCCCCCACTCACAGGGAGGAGAAGGGTTATTCTAGCTCTCTCTTTGTGACAGACTCAAAGAGGAAGTCTCTGTGGGCTCACAAAGTTTCTGAAATGCATAGGTAAGCAAGGTAGGAGTGGCCTGGTCCCTGCTCATATTCCCTTTTGTAATGTTGTTGAAGTTACCATTATTTTTCCTTGGAATTTGTTCTCACATTCCAAGAACTTATTCCAGTGATTCTTTTTTACCACCATGCCAATGGCTGGTGTCTTTCTGACCTTCCATAGCACTGAAACCTCTGTTAAAGAGTTGCCTTCCATAGCACTGAAACCCCTGTTAAAGAGCTGCCTAGAGTAAGCAACGTTCATGTCAAAGCTAAGGTTGTGTTTCTTTGTCTGTCCACAACATAAAAGAAGCGACACAGTGGATGTTTTTGCTGATGAAGCTTCCCATTCAGAAACAGAACTGGTAGAAGAAGAAGTGAGGTAATTTTGTTGTGGTTTTGTGCCAGGCTGGTCGTACTTTCCCCCTAATCTTTAGTGCCTCAGCTTACAGTTGCCATTATGTGTCTCACTGTGGTGTGTTTGCTTGCTAGGAGCTCGTAGATGTAGGTGAATGGTATTATTCTGAACCTGTCCGTGGCAATTCCTTTGTATGCTCTAGGAGTCCAATTACTACCTCATGGAAGGCCTGAAGAGACATTCTTTTTAATGAATCTTCTATCAATCCTTTCAGCAAAGCCAGTCACCCCAGAGACAGCTCACATGCTCTCTCAGTATGGGGTTTAGAAGTAAAACCCTGTTAATAACGTAAGAACCTTGGTAATGAGGCTGCAGTGTGTCTCACTGGTTTGGGTTGGGGTTTTTTTTTTGTCACTAATTAAAATTTGGCTTCTTGTTACACTTAATCACCACCCAGTCACTCTTTGTATTAACTGACTTCATTGTAAAATGCATGACTTTGCTCCAGGAAAAGTCCTGAAGCCTACATGTTCCTCATTTGTATTCTACAGCTGCTCAGTTACTCAAGGAGAGCTGGAGGAGTGTGGGTTTAATAAGCATTCCCGTCACAATAAGTAATGCCATCAGGGTATGGGGTTTACTCCTAAAATTCCTTTGATTTTATGTGTTTTAGGAGAGTGATAGCAAATACCAGTCCTTGCAAACAGGCCAATTGCACTGTGTGTGGGGGGGAAAGGTGACACTTGATTAATTTCTGGAAGTAATGACATAATTAATTGCCTAAGATAGTAAAAGACTCGAATGCTTGATCGATAAATTCTCTTTGACTCAGATGAATTTCTCTCCATTGCAACTGCAATGGTAACTTTTTCCATTGCTGTTTTGCCACAGTGCTTTAGGCTAGAAGAGTCTCTTGTATTAGAACCCAACCTTTGCCTAGTTGGTGGAACCTCTGCAAGTACTGATGTAGGTTTTCATCTGGCTCCATGCCGAGCACCATATGTGAACCCATGGCTATAGCCTAGCCTATATTTTGACAGGTATCCTGAGTTTAATAATAGTTAAGAGTGCTACATGGTAATCAGAACACCTGGAATAAGAGTGCTACCTCTAAAGATAATGCAGCCTGTAAAAGTCTAGTCATGTGAGTAAAAAAAATGCTCAATTACACTGTGCCATTAAATGGGTTCTTAGCTTTACCAAGACTTAGTGTTATGTCATCTATTTCTGTTCTGCCAAGGTTGATGTATTAAGAAAGAAAATGACAATATTTCTTTTCCCCAGAAATTGTCAGGAGACAGACTATTGCATGGGTAGTCATTACTGAGACATGGAGACATTTCAGCCCATTTATCAAGGGTATGGAGCAAGCCAAATCATACCTGTATTAATGTATGCCAGTGAGAAACAAACTCAGAAGAATGACCAAAGTGCTTCCAAAGTGAACTTAACAGCATCCTTTGCTCCAAACCAGTATCATGCAGCGTATCTTATGATGAACAAAAAAGCCCAAGGTGAACTGAGCTGCTTTCTGACTAACATTACAGGAATTGTGAAGCAGCAGATAGACAGCCATATCAAAGATCCAGATCAACAGAGCAACGTCCTATGCTAGAGCGGACCAACTCCCGCTCCCGATCCACAGAGCGTCCTGACTCAAACCTCATCAGGTCGATGCCTTCATTAATGACTGGAAGATCTGCCCCTCCTTCACCTGCCTTACCGAGGTGAAACAGACAAATCAATCAGACTAATCCCCTTCTGCCCCACCAGCTCACCATTTTATTTTCCTAGTAGCTGATTGGTATCGCCTCATCCTTAGCCGCTCACTAGTAGCGATAGACACTAACCCTTTCAGCGCCAACACACTATTGATATTCTGCTCGGGATATAATAGTGTGGCTGCCTTTGCAGATTGTGTTGCTAACAGTCTTTAACTGCATTTGTTTGTGATTTCTCATCTCTCAGGGGGTCTTGGATGGTTCCCCACATAAAGCCACTCATGATTATCATATTCTTCTCTTGCAGTATGAGAAATTGTTTGTGCTCATCAGACATCGCTTATGGAGCAGTCATCATAACAACATCAAATGAAACTTTTATATACATATATATATATATATATATATATAAAGTTTCTTTAACTGGACTGTACTAACTTTGTCTCTCACCATTTTAACCACCATTTTCTCTGGCAACATTTTCCTGTGCCATAGTCTGTACCGTTCCTGTTTGAGTGCTACACTTTACTGGTTGACATTTGGAAGATTTCTCTGCATTACTCCTAGCTTTAAACAAACAAGAAAATGATTTTGGTCTAGCTGATGTTCAATAAAGCCTCTCCTTGTTTTAGAGCTGCAAAGTACAGGCTTTCATTTTCTGAAAGTTAGTTAGCAAGATCAAATCCCTGAGATGAGAGTCAGAGTCAAATACCAGTGTCTTTTCTCAGTTGATTGCTTTGTTTAGACGAATCTCTGCCATCTCTTTGCCACTTAATGGTGATTTAAGCAAATGCAAGCTGAGTAAAGATCGTTGAATTTGACTTGTCAGTAATTTGATGTGTGTGTGTGTGTATTGCATCCATATGCACACAAATACACACACAGTGCATTTTCTGCCTTGGCTGTGCAAAACCAGCACCTTACAGATGTTCAGCCTTACTTTGGCTTTCTTTTGTCTTCTTTTTCACAGAGAGATTTCTCATTTTGAACAGGCTCTTTCTGAAAAGAGATAGTTTCATTATGGGACTGCAAGGCTCCCAAATAATCTAAAGCCTGCTTAGTTGTGTGATCAATTCTTGATGGTATGTAAGAATGAATTTGTCACTTAACTGCTGTGATTTGTTTTAATATGTGTCTCATAGGTCACATCCTCGATCTGGGTCTGTTCAGACAAGTCCATTAAGCACTCCAGTAGTAGGGCGAAGGGGCAGGCAGTTACCACAGCTCCCACCAAAGGGCACATTGGAGAGAAGTAAGTGTTTGTTTTTCTCCTTTGCTTCTGAAGGTAGATTGTATTTCTCATTTTTCTTTTGACATTGCAGTTGAAACCTCTTCAGTTCTTGTGTGCAGGATTAGGATTTGAAAGCGCTGTGTTTTCTTCTGCTGTGTTTTAATGTCTGTAATGCTCTTGACTGAAGTGAATCATCAGCTGCGCAGTGATCATCAGTGGTGCAATATACATGAACCGACATGGACTAACTATTAGCATGATCCTGTTCCTTTTAAACTCAATATCTGTTTTGTCATTGACCTCGGCAGGGAGAGGAAATGATTTTTGCATGTTGTTTAGTGACAGAAGCTGGCTTTAAGGGGAGTCAGGAGCGTAGCTGATCACTTGTGGGTTCCCGTGGAGTGTGTAACAGATTGCGGATTTAAAACCTCTGCATCCCAAAACAGAGAGAGAAAGAAGTACTAATCTTTAAAATAGGAAAGGTCAGCAAGATATTTAATGATTCAGGTTTTACTGGGACTGTAATCATGCTGATCTTTCATGTCTTAAAAAAGTACTGGTCAATGAAGATGTTCTCTGAAACGTTCAGAGCAGAGATATAGAAATGACTTTTTAATACCAAATACGTTTTCACCCTTCCACTCCTGATAACCAGAGGTGCTCTGCACCAGTCTAAATGGCCATATACAATCCTGTTTGGTTTTTCCTTGACCCTTTGTAATTTGTATATTATATCTTCTAGAACACTTCTGTCATTTTTAACCCCTCTGCTTTGGTTCCCTTTTTGTTTGTTTGTTTTGTTTTTGTTACTTTCCCTAGACAATGGAGACAAGGAGATAGAATCTTATGAAGGTCTGTACATAAAGAAGGGTTTGTTTTTCACCTGAAAGCCTTTTTTAGAGGCTGTATAGGGAAAAATAAACCCAACTGCAATTGATGTTCCTCGATTGCTGGGATGTAGCCAGAATTACTGTCATAAGTGTTTGGTCTTTTCAATATTCAGACCTGTGGCTGATAAATTGGACAGAATTCTACACAAAGAAAAAAAAAATACTCTAAATAATACTGTCTAAGCACAATCAGCATCAGAAAAGGCACCCAGTTTTGAATACCAAGGGTTTACACTGAAAAAAAATAGAGTACTTCACTTGGCCTACATCCATCTGGATCTTTTCAGGATGAGCAATTCAGGCACACGTTTAGATTCACACATTTGAGGCTATTTGGCATGTTTGATGTTAACCAGTGTTAGGTTACAACATTACCTAGCTGCTGAATTACTTAGATCATCGTCAAATCACACAGGAGTCAAATTTGATTCAGTTATGGTAGCCTTTAAAAAAGTTAAAATACTTTTGCTTCAAATTAACCCTCGCCCTTAATTGAGGCTCCATCCCTGCAGGTGTTAAGGCCAGGCTGGATGAGGCTGTGGCCAGCCTGATCTAGTGTGAGGTGTCCCTGCCCATGGCAGAGGGGTTGGAACTGGCTGATTCTTGTGGTCCCTTCCAACCCTGACTGATTCTGTGATTCTTATATTGTACACCATTAAAACCATTTAATTTGTTTCGTAGTAAGCCACAAGATATCAATTGCAGTCCTCATTATACTACTGAGGGTGTTGTATGTAGTATCAACGTATCTATCTCATCAGACTTTTGATTTAGCATTTGCAGTGTTTATTTGCATTCTGGAAGCAAAGCTTCATGAAAAGAAAACCCTTCTGTTCAGATCCACCACCCTGGTAGATTCATTCCTCTGTTGTCTTACGTGCTGTGAAATGCTTATATCAGATGCGGTTTAGCTAAGCCAGGGAGTAATCACACCTGAGCAAGTGATGTTTGCTGTCATTGCTGTATATGCTTTTGTGTTTTACCACTCTCCCTTGTTCTTTGCTTGGTATATCTGTTTAGACTGTGAGCTCTCTAGGGCAGCAGTTGTGAAGCACTGCCTCTTTTCCCTGCCTTGGGCTGGAGAGGGTGGCAGCCTTATTTACATCTCTGGTTCTACAGAGAGAAATGTGATAGATGCAATAAAATAATACTTTTTTCTTGTAGGAGAGTTAGAATTGTTTGCTCTGGTAAGTACTGTTGGGATTTGAGAAATTCTGCTGGAAGTCTGAGGAATTATTTTCCTGTACCTCTGTCTGAAGTAGGCTTTGGAGTAATCTGGGTAATAGACAATTGCCAAATCCACAGATATTAGAGCTTGAATATGCAGTCGAAATATCATCAGTGACTCCAGATGCAGTAACTAGGCACACTTCACGGTGGATTTTACCTGCATCAAGGTGGTACAGGCTATACTTGAAATCATTATGTATAGAAGGAGCTCTATCTAATTTTCTCTCACAAATCAGAATCTCATCCTAATTGCAACACAGTTCTAATTTGAAGCTTTACCTACCCATTAGGCTTTTCTAATCCTTTTCTTTATGGAGAAGAATAATTTTCTTTAAGAGCAATGATGCTTCATAAGAGCAGCAGATTACCTAACTTCTGACAATGACAGAACATATTTAAGGTTAATAGCATCTTTTCTTTCACTCTGGAGAGCTGGAGTTTGCACAGTTACTTCAAGCAAATGAATAGGAGGGCTTTATGTTATTATTTCACAACTAAAGGAGCAAGTAAGCCTGAAAACTTCCTCAACATTTGAGAAGATTGTGGTATGTTATTATATGCCCTAATGTGTGATGGTTTGGGTGTCCCCTGCCCCCCCCCACTTTTAGAAATCACCCAGACTAGACTCAGTCAGCTCTGGAAATCTGAATGAAGCTTATATTTACAGCTGGCACAATTTACAAGCAGATATTTACAGTATATACAGTTATAGACAGAAGTATACAAGGGGAAAAAGGTAATACAAACACAATTCCCCTCCCAGAAACCTGAGTCCCCAGGAGGGGCTCTCAACCACCCCTCACCTTCCCCCTACCCCTCTCAACCTTACCCCAGTCCCAAGGAAGAATGGAGGTTCAGCCAAGAGGGTTAAAAAGCAAGGTGAAGCAGCCAAGCAAAGGAGGGTGAGGTTAGAAAGCAAGATGGAGGCCAGCCAGCAGCCTCAGCTTCGCCCCAGCAGGCAAAGCTCCTCAGCAAAGAGAAGAAGCAAGTGCAGTAATCTTTGTGTTGCCTTTCTTCTTTACACATCCCAGCAAGACTGTGAGGGAAGTAGACCTCACCATTGTTTTCATTTCTCAGCCTATCATCTAGTTCTTCTCACCAAAACATCCCAGCTAGGCTCAAACTAGCACATAATGATAATAAAAACAATATGAAGTACAGCACAGGAAGTTCCACCTCAGCCTGAGGAGGAACTTCTTTATTGTAAGGGTGATGGAGCACTGGAGCAGGCTGCCCAGAGAGGCTGTGGAGTCTCTCTCTCTGGAGACTTTCAAGCCCTGTCTAGATGTGTTCTTGTGCAACCTGCACTAGATTATGGTCCTGCTCTGACAAGGGAGTTGGACTCGATGATCTCTGGAGGTCCTTTCCTGCCCCTAACATCCTGTGATGCTGTGATTGTCTGTTGGTGATAAGCAAAACAGTTGTCTGTTGTTGGGAAGGCTACGTGACCATACGGGAGAATGTCATTGTCACAGAGTAGCTCTGCATGTCCTTGACGAGAGGGAGGACTGCGAAGGCTAACTTCTCTGTGTTTTGAAATCAAGGCTTTGGCTGTTGACCACTTGAAGCTCAAATCAGACTGAAGGGCAGAGTTAGGAAAAGATCCCTTCTAGACAAAATGGAATTGGAAGTCATCTTGGTTTTGTAAAAGAGACAAGCAAAACCTCTGTGTTTGTAACTCCTCTGCTAGCCTCGATTAGTCTGTCCGTATTTGAACGCTCTCTGTTTGCTACAGGGTTGAGACATCAGCATCTCTTACAAGGTAGTAGAAACAACAGAGTAATTTGCAGTGGAGGAGGGTCTCCTTTTCTGATGCAGCACTCAGTAGAGTGTGGAATATGGTATGCTTATGCTGATGTGACTAGAACTGGAAGGGAAGGAATCGACAGCTCTGGGTGACTGCTGTCCAGATTAACATCAAAATTAAAAGGCATCTATTTGGAGGAGTTCAGTGAGTTCTGTTATGTGATTGCAGGTTTTTGCTCCAGGACATCTGAGTTTCTCCAGAACAATTACTTCCCAAAGTCTGAAATGGCCAGAGAAGTTTGTTCTTCAGAAACCCAGCTGAGAGGAGCTGTGAAGCACCCTTCCTGACAGTAGGGAATCAACACAGAGAACATCCAAGTGCCATTAGATATGTTGCATTTGCAGTCTTTGACAGGCATGACGTTTTGGCTAAGAAGGGCTGGGAATCTCTTCTCTAGGCAGAATGGGGACACAGTCTCAAGTTGTGCCAGGGGAAGTATAGGCTGGAGGTTAGGAGGAAGTTCTTCACAGAGAGAGTGATTGGCACTGGAATGGGCTGCCCAGGGAGGTGGTGGAGTAACCGTCCCTGGGGGTGTTCAGGAAAAGCCTGGATGAGGCACTTAGTGCCATGGTCTGGTTGACTGGATAGGGCTGGGTGCTAGGTTGGACTGGGTGATCTTGGAGGTCTCTTCCAACCTGATTGATTCTATTCTATTCTATAATATACAACAGGCAGTTAGGAAATTTAAGGTGTACATTAGACTTTGTTAGTTTAGTAGAGTTTCATAATAGATGGTTAGAAAATAGTTCTGAAAGCTGGGACCACTTTCAAGTTTGACAGAATTTTCACTGCTGACTTTTTATCTTTTGTTTGTCTTTCTTTTTTTAACTGAATTTTCCCTGTGTATCTTTAAATTATGCTAGAGATTAAGATATCAGTTGTAGAGAAACAATAGTATCAACTTGAACTTCCTTTAGCAGTGAAATGGTCATGTACTCTTAAATGTTTGAATTATTTATGCTATAAACTGTAATGTTCACAGTCCTTAAGGGTTAACAAGATTAGTCTTTATGATTTGTATCTATTTGTATCTGGATATAATAATATATAATATGACACCAAGGTAGGAGCAGGTCTAGGAGAGCCCTGCAGAGGGACCTTGCCAGGCTGGATGGATGGGCAGAGGCCATATATATATATATGTATACACATATACTTGGGTATATGTATATACACATATAGATACAGTTATTAAGTATATATACTGTAGAGGGACCTGGCCAGGCTGGATGGGTGGGCAGAGGCCAAGGGGATGAGACTGAACAAGGCCAAGTGCAGGGTTCTGCACTTTGGCCACAACAACCCCAAGCAGCACTACAGGCTGGGGACAGAGTGGCTGAGAGCAGCCAGGCAGAAAGGGAGCTGGGGGTGCTGGGAGAGAGGAGCTGAAGAGGAGGCAGCAGTGTGCCCAGGCAGGCAGCAGAGCCAATGGCATCCTGGGCTGGCTCAGGAGCAGTGTGGGCAGCAGGACAAGGGAGGTTCTTCTGCCCCTGTGCTCAGCACTGCTCAGGCCACACCTTGAGTGCTGTGTCCAGTTCTGGGCTCCTCAATTCAAGAGAGATGTTGAGGTGCTGGAAGGTGTCCAGAGAAGGGCAGCAAGGCTGGGGAGGGGCCTGGAGCACAGCCCTGTGAGGAGAGGCTGAGGGAGCTGGGGGTGTGCAGCCTGCAGAAGAGGAGGCTCAGAGCAAACCTCATTGCTGTCTACAACTCCCTGAAGGGAGGCTGTACCCCGGTGGGGTTGGGCTCTTTTGCCAGGCACCCAGTGACAGAACAAGGGGACAGTCTCAATTTATGCCACGACAGATCCAGGCTGGATTTTAGGAGGAAGTTGTTTGCAGAGAGAGTGATTGGCATTGGAATGGGCTGCCCAGGGAGGTGGTGGAGTTGCCATCCCTGGAGGTGTTCAAGACCAAGCCTGGCTGGGGCACTTAGTGCCATGGTCTGGTTGATTGGCTAGGGCTGGGTGCTAGGTTGGGCTGGATGAGCTTGGAGGTCTCTTCCAACCTGAGTGATTCTATGGTACTCTGAACTGTATTGCTACTGCAACTCATGCATTATGGAGATACTGAGAAACTCTGATGGTTAGGACCACACAGATCCTATGAACAGGCAGAAAGAAAGATGCTGTTTATTTTAAAGGTTTTTGTCTCAGTCACAACATCATTTTTCTGTGAAATGAGACATAGCTTTGCAAAATGAGATGGAATTTTATTGTGTGTTTTCAAGTGCCACATCACAGTTTGATGGGAGGGAGGGAAAGACTGTTCCAAGGCAGCTGAAGAGAGCTGTAGTCTCACTCTGCTCACAATTCCATCATCCTCTATCAGCTGTGATTTTATGGGTTTTGAAACTATGTGGCATGCAGATAGTTTGATTTGTGAAAGATGGCTGATCACATGTGTAGAATATGGGATAGGAACCTGGAATGGCTTCAGCTTGGCTGTCAACTTAGTGACAGTCAAACTCATCAGTCTTGAAAAGGTTCCTATCTCTGCACCCAGCCCTTTGTGTTCAGCTGTGCCTGACTGTGTGACACTGGACACCTTTGGGCTTGCATTGAGTGCCCTCCACAGGAAAGTACTCTGCCCTGGTGAGACCACATCTTAAGTACTGCATTCAGTTCTGGGCTCCCCTGTTGAAGAGGGACAGGGATCTGCTGGAGAAGGTCCAGCGAAGGGCTGCGAGGATGATGAGGGGACTGGAGCACTGCCTGATAAGGAGAGGCTGAGGGACCTGGGGCTGCTTAGTCTGGAGAAGAGAAGACTGAGAGGGGATTTAATCAATGTCTATAACTATCTGAGGGCTGGGGGTCAGGAGGGGGGGACAGGCTCTGCTCACTGCTCCCTGGGATAGGACAAGGAGCAATGGATGGAAGCTGCAGCACAGGAGGTTCCAGCTCCTATAACTATCTGAGGGCTGGGGGCCAGGAGGGGGGGGACAGGCTCTGCTCACTGCTCCCTGGCATAGGACAAGGAGCAATGGATGGAAGCTGCAGCACAGGAGGTTCCAGCTCAACACAAGGGGGAACTTCTTGACTGGAAGGGTCCCAGAGCACTGGCACAGGCTGCCCAGAGAGGCTGTGGAGTCTCCTTCTCTGGAGCCTTTCAAGGCCTGTCTGGATGTGTTCCTGTGTGCCCTGAGCTAGATTGTATGGTCCTGCTCTGGCAGGGGGGTTGGACTGGATGAGCTCTTTGGGTCCCTTCCAAGCCCTGGCATCCTGTGAGCCTGTATCAAAATAATCTCCTGCATACCAGCCTGAGCAATCTCAGCCTTGAGTATTTACTTCTGAGCAGGGATTTGCTCCTGTTGTGCACAGAACCAGAGCCCAGTTCTGATCACAGGAGTGCAGATAGCTGAGTTAACATCATTAACAAGGATGCCTCAGGCTAACGCAGGTCTACCTTGGGGTTTTGATCTCAACTGAGAATTTGCAATAACATACATCTGGGGTTTCCTTATAGATGCTTGGTTTGCTCTCCCAAGAGGTGGTAGAATCCTCAGACCCTGAAGAATATTCAGATATTTTATTTGCATTAGTCCAATTTCCACAGGAGAAGTTGAACAAATGTTAACTTTAACACGGGTTTAGGGTGCTTACTTTCAAGGCAAGTAGTGATTCATCATTCTCTCTTGAATTGATCAAAGGAAGAATTAAACACCTCTTTCTCTGTGCCTGCTTCCTCTGCTTTGGTTAAGTCATTGTCTGCTTCCAGTGCTCCAATAATGTCATAAGGAATGGACAACAAAGGGATATTGAGGGTTGCATATGACCACCAAAAGGATTGACAAAAGGAAGAATTAAACACCTCTTTCTCTGTGCCTGCTTTCTCTGCTTTGGTAGTCACTGTGCTTTCCAGTGCTACAATAATGTCATAAGGAATGGACAGCAAAGGGATATTAAGGGCTGCATGTGACCATCAGAAGGATCTCACTGGAGTAAAGCAGAGATATTAACAGAAAAATAACACAAGGATTTATTTAATCTTTAATTGGTTGGCAAAATAATTTAGGCCACAGCCTGAGGGGTTTGTGTGTTGTTGTGGATGTCTTTTGGTTGATATTGATCTTTTATTTGGACAGCTTGTAATGAAGCATGCATGTTTTTGTCTTGCTTTCCCCCCCTCCCTGTTGTGTCTTATACAAATGCAGCAGGAGATGAAGAAAACAAGCCTACTGGAGTGCAGGAATCAGAGGTCAAGGCAGGTCTGTCTGACCACAGAGTGCCTATCTCCTTTGGAAACCTTTTCCCCTGAGCACATCAGGAAGCTTTTTACCAGCCAGCTTGCAAAGAGATGACAAAAATCAAAGTCCAGGCAACAGTGATATCATTTTCTGTATGAACAAGAGAAATTAATGCAGCATAGGGAAGGGTTTTTTTTACCAGTTTGTGAATGCTTCAAGTAGTTCAACCTACAAACCTAAAAGCATTTATTAGTTTTATTGATTGTATTTATTCATTTATCTCTCCAGGATTCTTTATGACAGCAATCTGTCACTATGTCTGAGCAGGGCTGGGTGGACACCCTTTACAGAGTCACAGAGTTTCTTAGATTGGCAAAGCCCTTCAAGCTCATCAAGTCCAAGCATTAGTTTCACACTGACAAGTCCTTGACTAAACAAAGTCCCTCAGCTCAATATCTAATGACTATGAATTGCTATGGTTGGAAAGGATCACCGGCATCATCCAGCCCAACCTTCATTCCAGCATCCTTTATCACTAGACCATCACACTTTAGGTGTGATGCCTTCTGCTTTGCATCACTGCTTTTTACAAGCAGGGAACTGAACATTATTGTATCATGACACTTATGTCCTCCCCTCCCTAGTTTATGTAGGCAGGCTGATGATGCTCAATACAAATAGGAAGAAGCTGCACTAGAGGGAAGTACTTTGACTATGTTGTTTATGTCCTGCATCCTGCTTGGAAGACAGTTGAGTTGGTAGAAAAAGGGAGTTGATGTGATGACAATGGAATCAAACAGATGCAAATGGTTTTTTTTCAGCTCAAACACCCTGTGATTAAAACACACAACTTTGCCTTCTGATTGCAGAACACACACACACTGTAACAGCTCAAAGGCAAGCAGAGAGCATCATTTTTCAGGCATCATTTTTCTGCTCTTGTTTCTTTCTCAAAGGAAGACTCAGAAGAGCATAAATGTGCATTTACATACCCTGCTAACAGGGTATTTTGTTGTCCCTGTCACTAAGTGTCTGTGACAATACCTAAGCGTGGTGGATGTGGAAATGTAGCACAGATCAGCATTTCTGGTTATAACTATTTGGAGCTAAACTCAGTTACCTAAAGGTAAACAGTGCAGTACATAGCTCAAGGTCTACAGAATGAAGCCCAGAGAAGAGTAATGCACTGACAGCGTTACTGCAGTTACGTGAAGAGAGTTAAATGCTACAGAAGGGTGGCCCAAAAAGATGCCAGGTTGCACAAGAAACACATTTGGTAGTAGCTGGTAGGAAAAGTTAACTAGCTAGACATAAATAGGCCTAAAATGCCATCCTTGCTTAAAGGTATAAGTGCTTGAATCAGTTTGTTTGGAGCCCTATGCGCTAGACTCTACGCTTATTGCTGCTTAAGAGAAGAAAACATGGATCACTGTTTTCTTCTTAAGATAAAACCAGGAGTAATTCCTGTGATAAGGATCATTACTCATTCAGAAATCCAGATGCTAGAGTCATTTTAAGATCTGGGAGCTGGAAAGCAGGATGACTATTAATTTTTAATGCTAGCTTTCACTTAAGTGCCAAAAGTTTCCTTTAAGACCATCACCTTCCTGATTTTCATTACACTCTGCCTTTGTCGTGCTTGTGTTACAGTCCTGTCTGTGTGTGTTTGCTGTTGTGTTTGCTGTTGTGTTTCACTCTGTGCTGTGTGATAACAGGCCCAGAGCATGGGGCTGCTCTAACCTAGTCTGCCTGTGCTGTAGTTCCGTTGTTCCATTGCAGGAGCTCTCCTAATCGCTAACCACCATTGTCTGTTTTTAATGTTGTAAAGATTGTGAGGAAAAGCATCAAACCCCACCAGTTAATGGGCGAAAAGGCAAGTTGATGTTGCTGGTGAACTGTGAGTGCTTGAGAATTTTACTGCCTCCTCTTTCTTTTTTTGCTGCATGTGTGTGTGGTGCTTAGTTTTGCTAGCTCGGAGTCAGTAGCTTCCTGCACGTCCAGTTTCAATGTGGCGCTTTACTTCTTGCACTTGCACTAATTGTTTCCAACTGTGGTTTTAAAGTCTTGCCTTAAAAGAATCCAAAGCTCCAGATGGGTTGGTTGTTTGGTTGTTTTTTTTTTCCCTCTAGTTAGGTGTATTACTGAAGATGCATTTACACCTCTTAGATACCTCCCACCTCTAGTGGGAGGTGTCCCTGCCTATGGCAGGGGGTTGGAGCTGGATGATCATTGAGGTCCCTTCCAATCTAAGCCATTCTATGATATGTGAGCACGTTGCTTAGCTAGAACTAGGGAGATAGTAGATGTAGGTTTGCTCCTTTAGGGATTCCCAGTCTGCCTGGCACTAGCAGAATAAATGCAGTTTGCAGACATCAGCAATGTTCATAGAGTAGGACCATAGAATTGTTTCCATTAGAAAAGACTTCTAAGATAGAATCATAGAATGGTTTAGGTTGGAAGGGACCTCAAGCATCATCCAGCTCCAACCCCCTGCCATAGGCAGGGACACCTCCCACTAGAGCAGCTTGCTCAAGGCCTCATCCAGCCTGGCCTTAAACACCTCCAGGGAGGAAGCATCCACAACCTCCCTGGGCAACCTGTGCCAGTGTCTTACCACCCTCACTGTAAAGAACTTCCTCCTCACATCCAGTCTAAATCTCCCCTCCTCCAGCTTAAACCCATTCCCCCTCGTCCTGACATTACCAGACCTTGTCAATAGTCCCTCCCCAGCCTTCCTGTAGGCTCCCTTCAGATCCTGGAAAGCCACTCTAAGGTCTCCTCCAAGCCTTCTCTTCTCCAGGCTGAAGAGCCCTGTCCTCATAGCATCAGGTCCAACCATTACCTACTTTTACTAAGTCTAGTGTCAAATCATGACTGTTAGACATGTCTCTGTCTGCTATCTGTCTACAGACCTTTTCCCAGGTCTGTATATTTTTATATCACTTCATTATATATTTTACAAGTTTGATCTGGTTTTGCTACTGACAGGGGAGCTGGACCATTTAACAGGCACTGGTAGAGCAAGGCTTATGTTATTAGCAATCATCTCTATTGCCTGGTTCTTTTTCATGTTCAGTGTTTCAAATGTTCATAGAATCATAGAATGGTTTAGGTTGGAAGGGACCTCAAGGATCATCCAGTTCCAACCTCCTGCCACAGGCAGGGACACCTCCCACTAGAACAGGTCCCAACCTGGCCTTAAACACCTCCAGGGAGCTTGTGGATGACAGAATCACCCAATGTGATCTTCGAATCACATTGGGTGATTCTGTCATCCACAACCTCCCTGGGCAGCCTGTGCCAGTGTCTCACCACCCTCACTGCAAAGAACTTCTTCCTAACATCCAGTTTGAATCTCCCCTCTGCCAGTTCAAACCCATTCCCCCTCATCCTGTCATTACAAGACCTTGTCAACAGTTCCTCCCCAGCTTTTCTGTAGTCCCCTTCAGATACTGGAAGTCCACTACAAGCTCTCCTGGAAGCCTTTTCTTGTCCAGGCTGCAGAGCCCCAGCTCTCTCAGCCTGTCCTTGTAGCAGAGCTGCTGCAGCCCTCTGAGAATCATTGTGGCCTCCTCTGGACTTAATATGCCACTTATGACTTGGTATAGACAGACGGAATGAGATACCCTTGGCAAAGGGCAGCAGCCCTGCACAGTAAATGCGTGGGCTCAGCTGCCTCAGGCTAGTGGCTGTGCCACCCTAGTCCTGAGTGAATTTGAATGCTGGAAGTTTGCTGCTGCAGCTCTGAGGCATGGTAGCTACCAGGTGCTTTGGTTTCTTGTACCTTTAAGATCCAGATTCCAGTCCTGGTAAAGTTGGAGGCTTTTGCCACCTACCCGAGGTAGACAAACCAATCACCAGTGACTGAGTCAGACTAAAGCTGGTTTAGTTCTCGGTTTGTCATCAATTCCTTCAACGAAGCCAATGTCTTATATATACTGAACTATAGAGATATATTATTTACACAGTCAACTAAATACTACAAAGCCAGATTTAAGACACTTTGTATTCACATACTGATTGATTTCTCTAGGATGTCCGCTTCATGTTTTAGAAGCTTCTTCTGTGGAGCTCCTTCACTCCAGGAGAATGGTCTGCACCCAAAGCTTTATTTCAAATATTACCATTTTTTCCTCAGGCCTTTTGCATTTCTCTTTCATGAACTTTTGTATGACACCTTTTTGATCATCTGAGTCTGTGAGAAAAGGCTCAGGGTGATTCTGTCCTTTACTGCCTTAGTTTAGGATGCATAAAAGAAGATATGGTTACCAAAGCAAAACTTTTAAGCCCTTCAGGTTATCAGTTCCCTCAGTTGGTAGAATATTTTACATAGTTACACAACAGCTTTGTTTGTTCTGTGGGACAGTTCTCCCAGAATCATAGTTCTCCTAGAATCCAGTTCTCCTGGAATCATAGAATCAATCAAGTTGAAAGAGACCTCCAAGCTCATCCAGTCCACCCTAGCACCCAGCCCTGTCCAATCAACCAGACCATGGCACTAAGAACACTGGAATGGGCTGCCCAGGGAGATGGTAGAGTTGCTCTCGTGGAGGTGTTCACTTAGTGAACTCAGTGCCATGGTCTGGTTGACTGGCTAGGGCTGGGTGCTAGGTTGGACTGGATGAGCTGGGAGGTCTCTTCCAACCTGCCTGATTCTATGATCTGATTTTGTGTGCTTCTCAGAGGTAACATTTAATAAGTGACACTGGAAACTAGCACAGGTCTTCTGCTGTGCACAGCATGTAAAGATGCATGCAAAGCTTGCCTACAATTTTTAGCAATGAGAAAACTTAGGCGTTAATTAGTAGTAATTGGTATTCTGGAGAAGCTACAGCTTCTATGAGGAGGAATCAAATCTTTTCTTTTCCATCTTCCCACAAAGCCTTTTGTTGTACTTCCTTTATTGGTTGTGCTTGAAAACCCTTGCTCCTTTTCAGAACCATTTCTGTTGAACTGAATCATTTTGTGATGCTTTTAGGTGTGTGTCATAAAGCTCAGTGCTAACTGCACTTTAAAAGGGTAGAACACCTGTGATTGCTTGCAGAGCCTTCTTTTGGTGCATGTGTAAGAGAGAGAGAGGTATGGTCATATAATTATAAACCACCTTTCTACACTGGAAATAGCAGAAAACTTGCTTTAAGGTTGCACGTTTTACCAGTAAGGAATAAATAACCTGGGAGGAAGAGTGCTGCATTTTAGCCACAACAACCCCATGCAGAGCTACAGGCTGGGGTTGGAGTGGCTGGAGAGCAGCCAAACAGAGAGGGATCTGGGGGTGCTGATCAATACCCACCTGAACATGAGCCAGCAGTGTGCCCAGGTGGCCAAGAGAGCCAGTGGCATCCTGGCCTGCATCAGGAATGGTGTGGCCAGCAGGAGCAGGGAGGTCATTCTGCCCCTGTACCCTGCACTGGTTAGACCACACCTTGAGTACTGTGTCCAGTTCTGGGCCCCCCAGCTTAAGAGGGACATTGAGATGCTTGAGCGTGTCCAGAGAAGGGCAACGAGGCTGGTGAGAGGCCTCGAGCACAGCCCTACGAGGAGAGGCTGAGGGAGCTGGGATTGTTTAGCCTGGAGAAGAGGAGGCTCAGGGCAGACCTTATTGCTGTCTACAACTACCTGAGGGGTGGTTGTGGCCAGGAGGAGGTTGCTCTCTTCTCTCAGGCAGCCAGCACCAGAACAAGAGGACACAGCCTCAGGCTGCACCAGGGGAAATTTAGGCTTGAGGTGAGGAGAAAGTTCTTCACTGAGAGAGTCATTGGCTACTGGAATGGGCTGCCCAGGGAGGTGGTGGAGTCGCCGTCCCTGGAGCTGTTCAAGGCAGGATTGGACGTGGCACTTGGTGCCATGGTCTAGCCTTGAGCTCTGTGGTAACGGCTTGGACTTGATGATCTGTGAGGTTTCTTCCAGCCTTGGTTATACTGTGAGACTGTGATAGAAGCTGTGCCAAGCTAAGCCTCACATCCTGCGTTCTGCAGGGTGAATTTGTAGGCTGTTGGCACTTCCTTGCGTGCACAGAGCATGCACTGACAGCCAGGGAATGGGAGTGCAAAGTGAGCAGAGGCTATGGCAGAGGGATGCAGAGTAGAACTTGCATTTTGATCCACCTTTTGGTGGCCATTACTGGTTATTTGCCTTATTGTAGTGCATTAATCATTAGACTCTGGAGATATTTTGACTTCCCTTGTGTTTACCTTTCATAGATGTATGAGAAAAGCCATTCTGGGCCTGGCTGAAAATCCTGGGGTTTCTAGGCATGGATGTTAGGGGTAAGGAGTATGAGCAGAACAAGAGTGCTTATCCAGGATGCTGGGTCCCCAGTTTCCCACTGCTTGTGCCTCAGGAGCCTGCAGAAACATCAGTGGTATTTTTACACGGGGTTTATGTCTCCTGCGTAGACTCTCTGCATCCTTTCTCTCACCTTAAATCAGTCCTGCCAACATCAGCCTGCCCTGCTTATCCAGACGGATGGCTTGGTAGAGCTGTTCTGCTGAGATATCCAGAGCGGTCCTATTGCTGCCAGGCTGGCAGCTCTACAGCCTCTCTGTTTAACACGGTTCAGGCAGCTAACCAGAAGAGGGAGCAAAGCTTCCATATTTAGGGAAAAATATGAGGATACAAAACAAACAGATCCTTCCCCTGCCCCAAACAGTGCTGGACAAAAAGCTTCGATATTGGCATTACAGATAGACTTTGTGGTATTTAAATGCACTTTACTAAATAGTAACATGCAGATATTTAACGTGCCAGCAAGTGACTTACCTGGGCACTTGTGTTCCTTTCATGTCTTCGTGTTTTACAACACTACTGTACTTGTAAAAGTGTCTTTGATGATCATTAGTTCATTATTGTTTCCCTCTTTCCCTCTTTCTCTCTTTGTCTCCCTCTCTCCCTCTCTCTCCCTCTTTCTCTCTCTCCCTCTTTTTCTCTTTTTCTCTTTCTCTCTTCCTCTCTTTCTTTCTCTTTTTCTATCTCTCTCCGCCTCCCCCCCTCCCCGCCTTGTTCTGTTGCTGGTTGCCTGGCAGCAGAGCCCAACCCCACCTGGCTACAGCCTCCCTTCAGGGAGCTGCAGACAGCAATGAGCTCTGCCCTGAGCCTCCTCTTCTGCAGGCTGCACACCCCCAGCTCCCTCAGCCTCTCCTCACAGGGCTGTGCTCCAGGCCCCTCCCCAGCCTTGCTGCCCTTCTCTGGACACCTTCCAGCACTTCAACATCTCTCTTGACTTGAGTAGCCCAGAATTGGACACAGCACTCACTATGTAGCCTGACCAGTGCTGAGTACAGGGGAAAAATAACCTCCCTTGTCCTGCTGGCCACACTGTTCCTGATCCAGACCAGGACAACATTGGCTCTCTTGGCCACCTGGCACACTGCTGGCTCATTTTCAGCTACTCTCTACCAGTACCTTTTGGCTAAGATCAAGTGCCGTGTAGTGTAGTATTTGCATAAGAAAACTTGCTTGTTGTGAGCATCTCTTATTTTGCTGCATCATATTATGCTTTGCAGCTTGCTGCATCATTCCTGCTCAGCTGCAATGTTTCTGATGCTAAAGTGGCATGCTTAGAAATTCAGACAAGCTGGAGATCTGCAACCTTTTTTATAACACAGTCTGGTTGCCCCCCCTGGCTGGGTCTGGTTGATTGGCTAGGGCTCGGTGCAAGGTTGGAGTGGATGAGCTTGGAGGTCTCTTCCAATCTCATTGATTCTATGATTCTATGAGAAAGAACTCTGAGCAAGGAGGTCCTGTCATTTAAACCTGCCATAAAGCTAGCAGTGAGGTCACCCTGGCATTCCTGATACTCTTCAATTCTTAGACTGTTCATTACATTACATTATGGGTTTAAACTGGCAGAGGGGAGATCGAAACTAGATGTTAAGAAAGGGTTCTTTGCAGTGAGGGTGGTGAGACACTGGCACAGGTTGCCCAGGGAGGTTGTGGATGACAGAATCACCCAATCACATTGGGTGATTCTGTCATCCACAACCTCCCTGGAGGTGTTTAAGGCCAGGTTGGATGAAGCCTTGAGGGACCTATTCTAGTGAGAGGTATCCCTGCCTATGGCGAGGGGTTGGAATTGAATGATCTTTGAGATCCCTTCCAACCTCAACCATTCTACAATTCTATGACCTTTAGGTGCCTTATGAGTTCCATGACGTTTATGATTTGTTTCTTTTGATCCATGCTAGAAGTTACATGGGAGGACCAGCAGAAAAAGGTGAATGGTGCAATAACTGATGACAAACCATTGCCGAAAAAGAAACACCATTCTGAGCCAGGTTTGTCAGGGTTTGGAAAACCACAATGAAAGCATGAGACTATAAAACTGCATTTCATGCTTTTGCAATGTGTGTGTGCTTTTGGTGTACCTTTGAGCTTTATTTCTTTATTGATTTTTTTTTTTTTCTCTTCACTTTGGTGTGGAATTTTTAGTCTTTAGCTTACATTTAGATGCCCTAGTTGCCTTTTAGAATAGCTGAAACAGAGCTGCTTTTTGGGGGGAGCAGTTGTGTTAGAATACATATTGTCGTGGAGGGGAATTAATTGGTGTGAGAGGATTGTCTATAAAAATATATAGTTTATTAATTGCAATAATCTGAACTTTCACCACCTCCCAGCCACTGAATGTCTAATATTAATATCTGTTCTTACATGGTTATGGAAGACATTCTAGGAATAACACCAAACAGTAACTATTATTATCTAACAAACATTCAAACAATAAGCAGAGAGAGGAATTGCCCCGCGGCCAAATGCCACTTGGGGTCAACATGCTGCTTGCCCAGTAGATGGGCCCAAGCTCTTTCTGCTCAATGGCAGAAGACAGTAGAGAATTACAGAGTCATTAAAGCATTTATTCACAAATCCTTATTAATTATCAATCACCCTCTGGGGCTACGTCACAGCTTATACAAGTGTCCAATCTTCAGGGCACTCTGCCCATGGATGCTGAAGCTGGAATTCTCTTGGCTTCAGGGGAAACTGCAGAAGATCTCTGACCTTGTTCTCCTGGCTGCTTCTGGACACTTTATATATATGTCCAGGGATTCTAGGCATGACCTTCAGGTGCAGAGGGCAGATGTTGTGCAGTCTCAGCACGGCGTCACGCTGGCCACACAGGCTGATCACATGCAGACCATCCAGGGTCTGCTCCTGGTAACTCGCGGCAGTGGAGTTTACCAGGCAGTGATAAGGCAGCAGGCGTGCAGTAGGGTGCATGGCTGCACGGGAGACTGAGCTCCATAGATGCAGGCAATACAGGCTCTAGTCCTGGTAACTCACTGCAGTGGCGTGCAGGTGTGCATGGCTGGCTGGGAGCCCGTGGGAGACTCTGTCTCCATAGAGAAAAGTAGATAGCACAGGCAAATAGCAGCAAAGCAAGCGGGCATGCAGGAGGGTAGGCAAGCAGAAGCAGAAGCACATTGTTTACCTGTCTACCCCTATTTATCAAATGTGGGCAGAGATTAATGGCCCTTTGGACACCAGAATGACCAATCAGGATGGCAGTTAGCCAAACCATACCATATTAGGCAGGGTCCACAAGCCTGCTTTTCCCTAATTTGGGAAAAGCATGGGCAGGCACAAGCTAAGTGTGTGTATCTTACACAACCATGTGTGGAGGTTTGGGTGTTCCCTGTGCCCCCACACTTTAGAAATCACCCAGACTAGACTCAGTCAGCTCTGGAAATATGAATGAAGCTTCTATTTACAGCTAGCACAATACACAAGCAGATATTTACAGTATATACAGTTACATACAGAAATATACAAGGTAAAAAGGTAATACAGAAACACAACTCCCCTCCCAGAAACCTGAGTCCCCAGGAGGGGCTCTCAACCACCCTCTCACCTTCCCCCTACCCCTCTCAACCTTACCCCAGTCCCAAGGAAGAAATGGAGGTTCAGGATTAAGAAGCAAAGGTGAATCAGCCAAAAGCAAATGGAGGGTGAGGTTAGAGATTCAGCCAGCAGCCCGAGCTCCCCAGCAGGCAAAGAGCCGAGAGCAAAGCCCAAAGCGAAGTGAGCAGGTGACTTTATGTTTTGCTTTTCCTTTTTGCACATCTCAGCAAGACCATGAGGGAAGTAGACATCACCATTGTTTTCATTTTACAGCCTATGATCTAGTCCTCCTCACCCAAACATTCTAGCTAGCTTCAAACTAGCACACCATGTTACACAACATGGACCCTGGGCAGGCCAGACGCTATGGCACCAGGTCTATTGTGTTTCCTTCATGTGTTTACCTCTGGTATGGGCAGAAAAACATGTCCAGGCAAGATGAGGCATGTGTAAGCCTAATTTGGGCCTATGGGCCCTCCACGACACATATGCAGTGAAACCAAAAGTAGTGGTCTGGCACAATCTTAGATGTAGTTTGCTTGTTTTAGTGTTGAAATTGGGTGTGATTTATCTCTGTGTGCAAGCCTCAGGCATCCAAGTGTGAGTTATGCTGATCCTTATTTACCCAAGTGGACCAAGGTGTGTGCTGCAAGCACCAGCATAGATAAATCTTCTAAAGACTTGACTTTGAAACCTATTGGCACAAATACTGACTTTGAAACCTATTGGCACCATCACAAATGGCAGAAATATATATATATATAATACTTCTGCAAGTAGATTTTGGTATATATATATATATATATGTATGTATATATTATACAAGCTGCATTTTGTATCTCCATGTTGCCTGGAGTCCTAAAATCTAAGTGAATTCTTCTTTCTTCTGTCCTGTACACGAATGCATTTCTTCTGAAACTTTAAACTGTCATCAACTTTCTTCCACCTCAAACATAAATTGCATTTTTTTCTTTATCTCCATCCCTGCAAATGCATAGCAATTAAAAAGCAAGCCTAGTAATAATCACAATGATAATTACATTGATCGTAATAGTAGTGTTCTGTGTGAATGAGACAATAAAATGTTCTAATCAAGTTATGGACTTACAAAAGAGACTGTAGTATTATGGTGGGTTGCCCAGGGAGGTTGTGGATGCTTCCTCCCTGGAGGTGTTTAAGGCCAGGCTGGATGAGGCCTCGAGCAAGCTGCTCTAGTGGGAGGTGTCCCTGCCTATGGCAGGGGGTTGGAGCTGGATGATCCTTGAGGTCCCTTCCAACCTAAACCATTCTATGATTCTATGCTGTAAGGGCGCTGAGGGAGCTGGGGGTGTGCAACCTGTGGAAGAGGAGGCTCAGGACAGACCTCATTGCTGTCTACAGCTACCTGAAGGGAGGTTGTAGCCAGGTGGGGTTGGGCTCTTCTGCCAGGCAACCAGCAATGGAACAAGGGGGCATAGTTGGAAGTTGTGCCAGGGGAGGTCTGTGCTGGATGTTAGGAGGAAGTTGCTGGCAGAGAGAGTGATTGGCATTGGAATGGGCTGCCCAGGGAGGTGGTGGAGTCACCGTGCCTGGAGGTGTTCAAGAGGAGGCTGGATGAGGCACTTAGTGCCGTGGTGTAGTTAATTAGAAGGGCTGGGTGCTAGGTTGGACTCTGTTATCTCAGAGGTCTTTTCCAGCCTGATTAATTCTGTGGTTCTGTAATGAATCAGCACAGCTTACAGGGTTTGCTTTATCTGCTACGTGTTGCATACTGCTGTCTCCTGTAGACATTCTGTGTCATTACAAACAATTAATTTCCAAGCCATAGCAGACAGGACACCTGCAAGGAAGTGTCATAACACTGTACTCACCTCTAGATGCTGCAGTCTATTCTATCTGTGAATGCTAAACCAGTGATGTAACCTCATGGAATCTACCTCAGGAGGCTTTGCATTTCTTGAAGCTCTCCAGTAAGGGATTTATCTTATATTATTTCATCTGAGAATGCTTTAAGTGTTCTGTTTGCACAGAGATCAGCAAGGTAATACTCGGGGGAGGTATAGATGTGATGAGAGAACAGAATAGAATCAACCAGGTTGGAAGAGACCTCCAAGATCATCCAGTCCAACCTAGCACCCAGCCCTGTCCAGTCAACCAGACCATGGCACTAAGTGCCTCATCCAGTCTTTTCTTGAACACCTCCAGGGATGGTGACTCCACCACCTCCCTGGGCAGCCCATTCCAATGCCAATCACTCTCTCTGCCAACAACTTCCTCCTAACATCCAGCCTATACCTCCCCTGGCACAGCTTGAGACTGTGTCCCATTGTTCTGTTGCAGGTTGTCTGGGAGAAGAGACCAACCCCACCTGGCTACAGCCTCCTTTCAGGAGGGAGGCTAGATGCTAGGAGGAATTTCTTCACAGAGTGATTGGCATTGGAATGGGCTGCCCAAGGAAGTGGTGGAGTGGCTGTCCCTAGAGGTGTTGAAGAAAAGACTGGATGAGGCACTTAGCGCCATGGTCTGGTTGATTGGCCAGGGCTGGGTGCTAGGTTGGACTGGATGAGCTTGGAGGTTTCTTCCAAGCTGGTTGATTCTATGACTCTAATACTAATAAAACTTAGCTTCTGGCTGTGATGAGCAAACTGCAGAGAGTAGCAAGGAGGAATGCAGGTACCTCGCATTGCTGTTGCTATGCTTTGATTGTCTTTTCATACAAAGGCTTTTCTGTTGTAGAACTTGTTCTGGTTTTAAGTTTGGTTTGTCTGCCAAGTGTTTAACTTAGCCAGTAACATGGATATAGCCATGGTGATAGCTAAGAAAACCCGTGAGGAACAATAGGTATTGATTATATAAATACACTGAGTGAAGAGCTGAGAATGTGAGCAAAATCGGAGAGAAAGACAGAAATGGATAATAAAAATAACTCCAAATTACAGGAAAAAAAAACCCCAGCAATACTGCAACAGGCAAAGCATTGATATTCAAGAAGTGTATAGTGCTAGGAATGAGATTAACAATTTTGTCAGAGGACAATTTAAAGTTGTTCCATAAAGCAGTCAAACGACTCTCATCTTCCAAGCTTCTCAAGAGAAGATGCTGATAAAACTTCTCTTCCTGAACACCAGAAATCAGCAGTGCCTGTAATCCCTCCAGGTCTGAAGCAGTCTGCAAACCAATGCATGGCAAAGAATCAATTGCATTTATGCCAGGGTTTTGAAAGATTGGATGGGTAATATTGCAGGGTCGTAGGTAGCATGGTAGCAAAATTCAAGCCATGTTTGCAGAATCAACCAATCAGGTTGGAAGAGACCTCCAAGCTCATCCAGTCCAACCTAGCACCCAGCCTTATCCAGTCAACCAGACCATGGCACTAAGTGCCCCATCCAGTCTTGAACACCTATAGGGATGGCGACTCCACCACCTCCCTGGGCAGCCCATTCCAATGCCAATCACTCTCTCTGCCAACAACTTCCTCCTAACATCCAGCCTAGACCTCCCCTGGCACAGCTTGAGGCTGTGTCCCCTTGTTCTGTTGCTGGTTTCCTGGGAGAAGAGACCAACCCCACCTGGCTACAGCCTCCCTTCAGGTAATTCAAGTAGACCATGAGCCAGCAATGTGCACTTGTGCACTTGGCCCTAGACTCTCAGGATGTATTAGAAGGGCTGTGGTTAGTAGGTTGAGAGAGTTTCTCCTGTCCCTCTGCTCTGCCCTGGTGAGGCCACATCTGGAGCACTGTGGTCTGTTCTCGGCTCCCCAGTTCAAGAGTAACATAGAACTGCTTGAGAAAGTCCAGTGCAGAGCTACAAAGATAATGAAGGGAATGGAACATCTCTCTTATAGGAGAGCCTGAGGGAGCTGGGGCTGTGCTGATTGGAGAAGAGGAGACTGAGAGGTGACCTCAGCAATGGTTTTAAAGATGTGCAGGGTGAGTGGCAGGAAGCTGGAGCCAGGCTCTGCTGGGTGATGCCCAGTGACAGGACAAGGGGCACTGGGTGGAAGCTGAGGCATAGGAATTTTCATGGAAACATGAGGAGGAATTTTTTCCCTGTGAGGGTGACAGGCTGCCTGGTGGGGTTCTGGAGTCTCCCTCTCTGGAGATATTCAAAACCCACTTGAAAGTGTTCCTGTGTGATCTGGTATAGGTGATGCTGCTCTGGCAGGGGGATTGGACTGGATGAGCTTTTGAGGTTCCCTTCCAGCCCCTCAAAGTTTGTGACTGTAATTTGTGGGTTTGCATGCCTTCCCTTTAGCTGATGTGTGCAGTCTGGCAGAGCACACTGTGTTCCCAGGGATCAAAGAGCATGTGGGGTGCTTCTTTGTTCCTGTCCAGCAGTATTGAGGATTTGTACTTTCAGCACCTATGCCTCGGAGCGGTGATAGATGGCATACGACAGAGAGTGACTAAAGCTTTCTAACTCTAATCACATTTCCCTGGGCAGTGAAGAGGGAAAAGGAAAAAAAGGAAAGGGAGGGGGAAAAAAAAGGCAAGCACAGCAAGTGAACATTTTCACTTGGTTTTGTGTTTTAGTGCGAGAGGCCTTAAGAGAATTTGGAAAAGAAGGAGGCTGTGGGTAGGGAATGTGTCCTGTAGTGATAAAGATAAGGTTAGGTAGGATGTGGATTATCTTGAAATGCAATTTCAATTAATTATTTTCTTCTGGCATCATCACCCTTGAACCCTTCAGAGTTATTTCATGGGAGGCAGCACATCATTTAGTGTACCAAGGCAGTGATGCCCACTTCTGTTTGCTCCCTGTCACTTGTTTTCAGAGTGTTCAATCTCCCTGCCCAATGTGTTGGAAGCTGAATGCAGTCCAGTGAGCTGCATCTTCACCCAGAGATGATAGAAGTAATGCAGAAACTACCTTCATGAGGTAGCAAAGGAAATGCTGCTGTTTTCCCATTGGATTTTCCTACCTGGAAGCAGTAGACTTGATGGTTTATATCTGCAAAGCACCCTGGAGTGATTCCATTGTTACTCTTGAGAAGATTCCAGCTTCACTGAACATCCAGCCTTTGCCACAGGCACTTTCACAGTAGTGAAGAACAGAGCCATGGGAAAGTGCTGATGTGGTTTAATATGATTGATCAAAAGCAGGCAGAGAAGTTGACCTGGAATTGTACATCTTAGAATGGAATGAAGGAAAAATAGAGTGTCCTTGCAATGACTGGGGCGGGGGGGAAGCTGTGTATCTCTAGTACACTATTAAAGTTTTGTGGGAATCACACCAATGGTAGGTTGAACACATGAAAACATACAAAGGGTAATATGTGCTTACAAATGGTAAGTCTTTATATATCTATATAAATCCCAAGCACAGCTCCAGGCTGGGTGGGGAATGGCTGAGAGCAGCCCTAAGACAAAGGACCCGGGACTCTGGGCTGATGAAAAGCCCCACATGAGCCTGCAGTGTGAGTGCAGCCCAGACAGCAACCCTGTGCTGGGCAGCAGCAAGAGCAGTGTGGGCAGCAGGGCAAGGGAGGGGATTCTGCCCCTTGGCTCTGCTCTCCTCAGACCCCACCTGCAGTCCTGTGTGCAGTTCTGAAGCCCCCAGCACAAGCAGGACATGGAAGTGTTGGAGCCAGTCCAGAAGAGGCCACCAAGATGCTGAGGGGGCTGCAGCAGCTCTGCTATGAGGACAGGCTGAGAGAGTTGGGGCTCTGCAGCCTGGAGAAGAGAAGGCTTTGAGGAGAGCTTGTAGTGGCCTTCCAGTATCTGAAGGGGACTACAGAAAAGCTGGGAAGGGACTGTTGACAAGGTCTTGTGATGACAGGATGAGGAGGAATGGGTTTGAACTGGCAGAGGGGAGATTGAAACTGGATATTAGAAAAGGATTCTTTAGAGTGAGGGTGGTGAGACACTGGCACAGGTTGCCCAGGGAGGTTCTTCCCTCTCTGGAGGTGTGCAAGGCCAGGTTGGATGTGGCTTTGAGCAACCTGTTCTAGTGGGAAGTGTCCCTGCTTATGATAGGAGATTGGAACTGGATGATCCTTGAGGTCTTTTCCATCCTAAATCATTCTATGATTCATTCTGTATATACCTGTGTGTGTATATGTGTATAAATGTATATATACACACACACTACTCTATATATTAATACATATAGGTATATTGAAAAGTTGGCTTTCAATGTGAAGGGACTCCTGGCTTGTTTTATCCATGGAACCCCTTGTGTCTCTCTCCAAGGTGGAAATATTTCCTGGGTGTATACAGACAAAGTGTTTCACAAAGAAATTTAACCTGACCATTAGTTTGTAGTTGGTTTATTGCCATGGAATCGGTTCAAGAAGTAAAACAGCAGTCAAAAAGAATTCCAAACAAAGTGGTGGTTATTTTAAGAGGAGCATTGAAAGTACACTAGATTGAAAATGAGGAAAAGGGAGATACATTTAGAAATGGGGATGAAAAAGGCTAGGAAAGACCAAGTGATGCTTGGAGACAGAGAGAAAAGAGAGCCCACTCAGGCTTTATATAAATGACATCCTGAGCACTGGGTATCAATAAATACCCATATTTGCTTATGTTATCTTGTACTTTGGTGTTTTTCTTATTTTATCATTTACTTTGGTGTTTTTCATGTGCTACTTTAAAAGAGAGCCTGCACTAAATTACAAAGAGTTGGATTTGAGAGAGAAAGTGAGACTCTGTGAATGGGAATTGCAGTTCTGGTGTGAGCGGGACACAGATGCACTCAAATACTGCACTTCAGTTACATTAGCTCTGGCTATAATTGTAATGACAATAGATCAGAGGTACTGAGGTGGCCTGAGAATGTCTAACAAACCACACAGCTCTTTTGTATATGTGTTTTTATTGTGTTTTGGAAACCATTTCTGCAGTCTTAAGTATGTCAGGAAGGCTGGGGAGGGACTGTTGACAAGGTCTGGTAATGTCAGGACAAGGGGGAATGGGTTTAAGCTGGAGGAGGGGAGATTTAGACAGGATGTTAGCAGGAAGTTCTTTACAGTGAGGGTGGTGAGACACTGGCACAGGTTGCCCAGGGAGGTTGTGGATGCTTCCTCCCTGGAGGTGTTCAAGGCCAGGTTGGATGAGGCCTTGAGCAACCTGCTCTAGTGGGAGGTGTCCCTGCCTATGGCAGGGGGTTGGAGCTGGATGATCCTTGAGGTCCCTTCCAACCTAAACCATTCTATGATTCTATGATTCTATCTACTGGACAACGTGGTTCTTGACATCACTAGGATGAGACTAGACTTAGAACACAGAGAGATCTGATTTAGGATAGCTTATCTATCCTTTATTGGCAAGGTATTTGTGGCTGTGTTTTGAAGTATCTTTTCTGAAGTCATTTGAGTACCTAAATTCTTAATAAGATGTGTTGTGTCTTCAGGATTGATGATACTTTGGATCCAATGTGTCATTGTACTGCATTAATAGCTTAAAACATTATTATTTGGGGTTTATTTTTCCTTAAAAAGTCTAAGGTGAGCTTATTCAGAGAGGAAAAAAACAACCAAACCAAACTTAGAAGGTCTCTCTCTGAATTCCTCATTAATATCTTGAGACTTATGAAAAAGTAATGCAGTCTCCATGGTTTTGTTTGATTTATGGACTTATGCTACTAAGAGTACTTTAGATTTCTTCCTGTATATCATTTTCTCCTTTCTGCTCTACTACCCTTATCTTTGGGTAGGCATAACCCATGTTTTCCACCTTACTGTCTTTACCTAGCACATATTTTATAGAGCACATATTATGTAATTCCAAACCTAAATACTTTGCTAAATGTTTTTCACCTTCATGTCTTTACCTAGCATATATTTTATAGAGCATATATTATGTAATTCCAAACCTAAATACTTCCCTATATGTTTTCCACCTTCTTCTCTTTACCTGGCATCTATTTCCTATGGCACATATTATGTAATTCCAAACCTAAATACTTTGCTAAATGTTTTCCACCTTCCTGTCTTTAGCATATATTTTATAGAGCATATATTATGTAATTCCAAACCTAAATACTTCCCTAAGTATTTTCCATCTTCCTGTCTTTACCTGGCATATATTTTAAAGAGCACATATTATGTAATTCCAAACCTAAATACTTCCCTCAATGTGTTTCATTATCCTGACTTTCCCTAGCATATATTTTCTATAGCATATATTATGCAATTCCAAACCTAAATACTTCCCTAAATGTTTTCCACCTTCCTGTCTTTGCCTAGCATATATTTTATAGAGCAAATATTATGTCATTCCAAACCTACTTTCCTAAATGCTTTCCACCTTCTTGCCTTTACCTAGCATGTATTTTATAGAGCACATATTGTATACAGTATACATTATGTAGTTCCAAGCCTAAGTACTTTGCTATATGTTTTCCACCAGTCCCAGTCCTGTTCAATATCTTTATTGATGATCTGGATGAGGGGATTGAGTCCAGCATCAGTAAGTTTGCAGATGACACCAAGCTAGAAGCAGGTGTGGAGCTGTTGGAAGGTAGGAGAGCTCTGCAGAGGGACCTGGCCAGGCTGGAAGGGTGGGCAGAGGCCAAGGGGATGAGATTGAACAAGGCCAAGTGCAGGGTTCTGCACTTTGGCCACAACAACCCCA